>JAJJMA010204098.1:0-13924 GCA_023529015.1 Papaver nudicaule | reverse complement strand
TCAGTCCTTCTGCAAGAGTACGTGTACGGTAGTCAACAGGGAATATTACTAGATCTGGACGGGATCACACGTGTCGTTATCCCAAGGGTTGACTATGTCTATAAATAGTCTCCCACTGTCCTCATTTGAGCTCAGCTGTTATTTCGTAGATTGTTCTGTACTATTTTCTGGAGCAGAGTCTGTACCCTCTGACATTTCCTACTTAATACACATACAATACCTAATCATCAACAGGATCTAGTATCAATTGATCACAATAAGTGTGGGTGACAGAGAAGGTTTCATTGTGAGACAAATCTTTACAACGATTTCATTTTTATTAGCCGACTGAACATATATACAACAAGTAAAGGGGGCATAGAGGAGAGACATCCTTTTGCGGTGAAAAGGAACATATAAAGATACAAGTTCAAAACACAGTACTTCGAAATATCGAACACATTATTTCAAGAGCAACCAAGAACCCGGCAAAATTAGCTCACACTTATATAGACAACTAGGTATTTAGCACCATACATGTTGTTCTCTAGCTAGCTACGCACTGGCCCATAGTGGCAGGTCATTCTTTTTGAGAGTTGAAGTAGAAAGCTGCAACAGGAAGTCCGAGATCAAACTGTTCGGCAAAGTTTCGAGTGTTAAAGTGCGCACGAGATGCCGGTGGCTCCACCACCTTTTTAAGCTCACCCTTCTGCTTGTACACCACCATCACATACCTATGCATCCCCACCGGTGGTTTTGGCCCCATGTATCCTACTACCTCTTTCCCTGCCAATGTAAAATATTATATGAAACACAATATCAAATGAGATGATGTTTTACTCGAATGTTTGATGATCTGGAAAACCCACTTTGAACCGAAGATTTAATTTTATGCATACAAAAGACAAGGTTTTTGCTTTAAGCTATGGATGGATTTGGATTGAACAACCTTCGGATGGGCTTGTACCACCGGGAACATCTACTACAATCCTGCCAAGAATTTGCAAGAATTTGATGAATGGGAGGATAATTATTCGACAAAACTAATGGATGACTTTAATAATATTATTCCGTAGCTATGTTGAGACAGCTATCACTAAGCATATATTACCAATGAACGTACTCCCGCATGGTGGTGCGCTTGGGCTAGGCGCATCAGGATCAACCATCACCTGCATGTACATAAAGCACCTAGTGGGTCGCAAGATAAAGGCTACGTGGGTATGCATCAAACATGAGTAGAGCAGTATGCATACAGTACCAGCGTAAAGAGATGTTCAGCAGAACCAGAAATCTGAACTTCAGGAGGATCAGCAGCAGTGGAAGGCTTCATTTCGCAACCATTAGTGAGATGCTTAGAGCCATAGCAAACAGACATGTTACAACTCGGTACAAACATGTCAACTACATCACCTATCACTCTCCCAACTACTAGTGGATCAACTTGTCTTGGATCCACCCAACTGTTACTAGAATCTTCAGTGCCAGACATCTTCCAAATGAGACCTAGAAGAAACTTAGATTGACGAGAGAAATGGGTTATAGTACTAAAACAATCTGGCCATCCGACCTTGTGGAAGTTTAACAAGGTCATGTGTTTGTTGAAAAAGATAGGTGGCACATTGCCACACGTGTTGCAACTTGAATAAGATACTTCATCCCAACTTCATCATTGTATGACACGTGATTGTCTATACTTAATTGGCAAATCAAAGGATGGGCCAGAGGCACTATTAGTGCACTAGGCCTGCGGTAGAGGTGATACTATAAAATCTTTATGCATATAAATGGGCAATTGGGCATGCTAGAGAGATGGAAACGATTTCCTCTAGCCATAGTCATAAAAAATAATAGAAATAAGTTCTAATGTCCTGTGACTGACTGGCGACTTGTAAATTTATCTTTCTGTGTGAAGTGTGAACTTTACACCTTGTTGTATAACCTATCATATTACTGTTTTCAAACATTCTAGGAAAACATTATTACAAAAGGAAGAGGTTGAGATTATCCTGCCAATCACAATATCATACAACAACACTAGTTGTACTCATGGACTCCGCGCTCCTGGTGTAGTGGCCGAGAGGTTAATTAATCGCCCAGAATACAGAGTGGTTGCCGCATGCTAAGTTCAGCTTTCAGCTTTGGAAATTGCTCTAGATCATGGGAAGCAATCAATGTTTTCTGCATAGAAGCCAAAGGGAGGAAAAAAGAAGTCTCGTCAACATTGACCAAATAACCTAGACACTTGTAGTCTAAAAGGCAGACATGGAGACTACATTATCGAAAGAAAATCAGAACGATGTAAGAAATTGCAAGTTGTAGCAAGGCAAGCAAGAAAAAAAAAAGTCAGAATTTGGAGAAGGCAAGAGCAAATGATCCACATATGGAAGTAATAAAAACAATTGCTAGGCACAGAGATTACCAAAGCAGCAATATGTGCATCTTCAAGAATACCTCCATCCACCTCCAACCTTGCTATAGGAAACTCTGGAAGGTGACCTGACTGTTTCTTACCCAGCAAGTCTCCTGGACCACGAAGAGCAAGGTCCATATTTGCTAAGTGAAACCCATCAGATGATTCTGCTAAGGTCTTCAATCGGTTTATACCACTAGCCGTAGATGAAAGAAATATACATTTCGACTTCATCGATCCTCGCCCAACTCGGCCTCTTAGTTGGTGTAGTTGTGCAAATCCAAATCTCTCTGAATTCATGACAACCATCATGGACGCATCAGGGACATCAACTCCAATTTCAATCACTTGAGTGGAAAGCAGTATACGTATTTTTCCAGATCTAAACTTCTGCAGAGCTTCTTCTTTCTCGTCGCCTTTCATTCTTCCATGTAATAAACCACAATCGTAACCCTTGAAAAAACAGGATACGGTGTCAAAATCTGTTGCAGCTGCACGAACCTGTGGCAGCTTCTCAGATGTGTCTATTATTGGATATACAATAAAGACCTTTCCTCCTACTTCTAATTCATCCCGTATCATCTGTGGCATAGAAGATCCTTAGGTCAGACTCTATAAAAGAATGAAAGAACCTTAAATCTCAACTCTCATTCAGAAAACACAGACCCTAAAGTTGCTGAGTCATCTGTTTCAGCTCATTAACAACATGTATAATAAAGTAGCCAAGTAAGTGACATCACCTGATTCACATTATCATCACAAACACTGTTCCCTTGTAAAACAAATGTCTCTACTGGTATTCTCCCAGGAGGTAAATCTGTAATCTATCATCAAACAATAAAAAAGTTATCGTCATATGATTCGTATAATTTAATAATCCAGTAGATAAATTTATCAATGAAGAAAAAATGTAACGTACTTGGGTAAGAGACATGTCTCCATATAATGCCAAAGCAAGTGATCTTGGAATAGGTGTGGCAGACATGGCAAGAACATGAGGGGCCATGTAGACTTCATCTTTGGGTAAACAATCTGAGCTCCCCGCGCTCATTTTTAAGCTTCCTGATCCCGTAAATAACTGCAGAATTTAGAAGTTCTAATAAACTCCACATTGCAGGATTAATACCAAAATCAGAAAATGAACTTAATCAAGACATTGCAACACAAACACTGTTGGTTAAGTTCACTGCACAGTTAGTGTTAGTGTTCGTGTTAGCGTTACTGTTAGTGTTAGGAATAGTTTAACTAGATTTTTAGCTACTCCCTAAGGTGGGTACTGTTGTAAGTTGTATCTATACCTTAATCTATAAAAGGGAAACTCTCCCATGAGTGCTATATAACTCTTCCACTCACTTTCTCTCTATTCCTAAATGGTATCCGAGAAAAAGAGAGAGAATAGAGAAACCCAACTTAGATAAATCTGTGATTTGTAAGTTAGATCGTGCAGCTGTTCTTGAAGAATTTCAGAACTCAGAACTTCTTGTTGTTTGTAAGTTTGTTTCGTCCTTGGAAGTTGTAAATTTTTGTTGAGTTAAAAGTATATAATGCCTAGAACTTCGAACAGTGGTACTCATAGACTGTTGTTTGTAAGTTTGTTTCTTCTTTGAAAGTTGTCAATTTTTGTTGAGTTAAAAGAAGATATAATGCCTAGAACTTTTGAGAACAGTGGTTCTCAGTCTATGAGTTCAACATCTCTAAACTTTTCTCACAACGATAATATGAACGATAATTTTTGTTCGGTCTCATTGTGTGAAAGTTTATATTACGGGTAAAGGAAAACTTGGGTACTCTCGACTCAGTATTTGATCCTATCGGGATTCAAATATTGGGGAAAGATCTATTGCCGATATTATTAACGATAATTTTTGTTCGGTGTCATTGTGTGAAACTTTATATTACGGGTAAAAGAAAAGTTGGTGGTTCATCCCAAGAATCACCACAACCACAAACTGAAGTACAAGTTGAATTACCACAAGAAGCTACATACACTGATAGTATTGCTCACAGAAAAGAACGAAGAAATAGTAATACTCACAAACCAGAGCGGTATGGGTTTCGGAATATCGCAGCAGATGCATTACCGATTGAAGAAGGCATACCTTTCGCCTATAAACAAGCAATGAAGACAGTTGAAAAGATAGAGTAGAAGACAGCTATGAGCGAAGAGATGGATTCTCTTAACAAGAATGGAACTTAGGAGCTGGTGGAGCCACCTAACGGGGAAAGGGTAATCGGATGCAAGTGGGGATACACGAAGAATGAGGATCTCCAATTCAAAGCAATGTAAGACTCAAAGCAAGGTTGGTAGTCAAGGGCTACAAACACCATGAAGGTATGGACTATAATGAAGTGTTTTCTCCAGCAGTAAAGCATATTTCCATTAGATTTCTACTTGCTTTGGCGCAGTTTGATCTCGAGCTCGTACAACTCGATGTGAAAACTGCATTCTTACATAGTGACTTGAAGGAGACAATCTACATGAAGCAACCTGGAGGATTTGAAGTAGCGGGTAAGGAAAATTAGGTGTGTAAACTTACGAGATCGTTATATGGTTTGAAGCAGTCGCCTAGGCAGTGGCACAAACGATTCGACAAGTTTATGAAGACACAAAAGTACACTAGCAGCTACTATGACTATTGTATGTACTTCAAACAACTCCAAGATGGTTCCTTTGTCTACTTACTTTTATACGTTGATGACATGCTTATTGCGTCTAAGAGCAAAGTGGAGATCCAACGGTTGAAAAATCAGTCGAATAGTGCATTTGAGATGAAAGATCTCGGTGAAGCAAGGAAGATTTTCGGGATGGAGATTGAAAGAGATAGGGATCCTAGCATTGTATGTCTTTCTCAAAAGTCTTATTTGAAGAAGGTATTGAAGCATTTTGGGTTGGATGACAAATCTAAGCCGGTAACCCAACCTCTAGCTCGACACTTTAAGTTGAATGTTGAATGGTCACCACAAACGGTGGAGGAGCTAAGGTTAATGGCTGAAATACCATATGCATGTGATGTTGGGAGCCTTATGTATGCAATGGTATGCACTAGGCCTCACAAGCGGTTAGTATGGTAAGTAGATATATGCAAAACCCAGGGAAGGAACACTGACTAGCTGTGAAGTGGAATCTGCGGTATATTCAAGGTATTGTGGATGTTGGTTTAGAGTTCTCACGGAACAAGGAAATGGGTTACAAAGTTGTTTGGTACTATGATTCTGATTATGTCAGTGATTTGGATAGGTATCGATCACAACTGGATATATCTTCACAGTTGCAGGTGGACCAATTAGTTGGAGGTCGACATTACAATCTACAGTAGCATTATCTACAACCGAAGCTAAATATATGGTTGTTGTAGAAGGTGTAAAAGACGCCATTTGGATGAAAGGGTTGTTTGATGAATTGAGAGTTCAACAAGAGCAAGTAACAGTGTATAGTGACAGTCAAAGTGCTATACACTTAGTTAAGAACCAAGTTTATCATGCAAACACCAAGCACATCATCACAAGGTACGAGAAACCATTGAAGAAGGTGAAATTCTGCTGGAAAAGATCCTAACTGCTGATAATCCAACAGATATGCTTACTAAGGTGGTGACAAGTGATAAGTTAAGACATTGTCTAAACTTAATAAGTATTCTGCATACTTGAACACACTTACAGGTGTGGTGGTGGTGCTTTCAAGCACATGTGAAGCCCTTTAAGGGATTGAAGCATCTATATGATGAGTGGAGATTTGAAGCATCTACGGACGAGTGAAGGAAGCAATATTTGAAGGCAATGGAAGGCTAAGATTCCATGCCAAGGTGGAGAAATCAGAGAATGGTGAAGTTGTCCTAGAATCTTGTCAAGGTGGAGATTGTTAGATATTGGCTTGATTCTAGGCTTTATTTTAGGAAAATCAGATCTACATCTCTTGTTGGGAATTTAATTTCTCGTTATATTAGGACTTCTAGTTATATTAGGACTCCTAGTATTATATTAGGAATTAGATTCCCTTGTGACTTCTATTCCAAGGCACCTAGCTATATAAATAGGAGACTAACCCTTAGGTTATGATATTGTGTGTAAATCTGAGGTGTGAGGAGAAACTACTAACCCTTAGGTTATGATATCGTGTGTAAATCTGAGGTGTGAGGAGAAACTCTAAGTTGTCTCTACGTTGTCGATTATTCTCTAATTTCAATAAAGGCATTTGCTGCGGTAGAGAAGGCCTTTGCCGATCCACGTTAAATTCTGTTGTTTTTTTGTTTTTTTTCCGCATTGTTTATTGTTTCTGATATAAGGTCTTGGGGTGTTTGAGAAGTAGCTAATGTCAGGCACAACAACGAAAGCATGCATGCCCTCATGAGAGGGCGTCAAAAGATGAAAAACATTGCCGAACTTGTAATAGGCAAGGATAAACAAATAGCAGCTAAGAAGTTAATGGTGTTATCTTGCATCATCATACAAAGCAGAAAGAATGTCTCACCTTACTAGTAAATGTTCCTCTCTGAATCACACCAAAGCGGTGTTGCTCATCTACTATAGCAACACGTAACGCTGAAAATTCCACTTTGTCGGCAAATAGACTGTGAGTCCCAATTACCAAAGAGATGTCTCCATTTTGGATACCCTGTAAGTAACAAAAATTTCAGAGAATGCGCAATCGAGAGATACCAAAATAAGAAATGGTACATACCTGACGAATTATTCTCGATTGTCTTGCTGTAGTAGAACCAGTTAGTAGAGCTACTGAAGGTTTAGACTGATCCTCAACGTTCTCAAGCAACTTAAGCAAGTGCTCATGGTGCTGTATTGCGAGCAATTCAGTTGGAACCATTAAAGCTGCCTGCAGAAGGGGCCAAATACTTACAAATTGAGCTCATTCAGTTAATTAGTCAGAAAATGGATGAAGAGTTTGCAGTAGCAAGATTGGAGGTGAATGTAAAACACAATATTGGTATCACACACAAATCTTATTTACTGATTGATCCATAATTCTAGAAGGCTTGAGTGTAACTAACCTGAAAACCAGAACTAACAACTTCCATGCACGCCAAAAAAGCAACCACAGTTTTCCCACATCCAACTTCTCCCTGGAATAACATGATCATATTGCAAAACACAAACAGATGAGTACTACATGTTATACATCATCAAATAAAATATAAGCCGTGACAAGATTCCTGTTGTGAGTTCTCTAGTAGGATCTTCTAACTTCTCTAACATCACACTTGGAGGGTTATTGAGTTGCACAAGTCCATGTCCATTATCCAACTTTTCAAGAGAACCAAGCAACTGAGCTCGTAATTGGATAAGTTATCAAAACAACTTAGTAAACAAAAGATAGAAGAAAGGATTGCCTGGCATAACACCTGTACAAGTCGGTTCATAGGAACCGGACGTTTTAGATCCCTGATAATTTCCGAGGCTGCATTTAGCTGACTAGGAGTAAGTTTATAAGGAAGAGCTTCTACGAACTTCTTGGTGAGGCTGGACCACCCTTGAGCAACAGCAGCATCAGGTTCATGTTTTTTATAACTATCCAACAGTTCATCTCTTTCTATCCATGAACCAAGCGGTTCGACCATTTGAAACAGTCGTCCCAACTGCAGTAAATTAATTACATTTGTTAAAACTATTTAATGCTCAAGTAAAACACCATTTGTTCCAATAGTTAAGTGGAAATGTTTGTGCAGAGAAACAGAGTAGTTGAAATATTTTTGTGATGACTGCCTAATATGCGCTATCTAATTCTTCAGTGCTGTAATTGGGTAAACAGAGGCAGTAAAATGGTTGAAAACTTGCAAACAGCAAATTTTCTGCAGTACGCAGCGCACCTGAAGGTAGAAGAAGTCATCGAATATTAGCCTCTTGCGAGCTAAATCAGCTTCCTTTGAGTCCTTCGGACAGTGGATTCCCATATATGCCTGCAACCATGGTGGAAGAAGTTAACCAATCACTCGGCCATATATTTAATTATCACGCACGATTTCCAATTTCTGCAAGGGCAGTTTTGTTATTTCATATTTCATATTTGACATTTCTTGGAACCATATTTAACATTTTGATGGTCCCTCAGATTTGTTTTCTGGGCAAAAACAGTAAAATAAACACAACTCCACTTGCTTGCACTGAGAACCAGGTAACGATACAATTGATATCTTTATTTTTAACTAAAGTGACTACAGGTATGAGCTTAAGCTTTGTTCTCCAATTTTCCCCCAATTTTTTTAAAGTATTTGATAGGACAGAGCCGACTACTTTGCTAGGTAAAACCACAAAAGACTGAGAGAAGCCGTTTGTGTAATAAAACTTACTAACTTGAATTATGGAAACATGAGATAAAATCATAAAGCATGACCAGAAACACATTAAAACAAACTCAACAATTTAACTTACGTCATGAAGATCTAATAATGCGTACTCCTCACAAATATTTTTCGGAAGAGGATCTATATCTGTTGACAACGATTGCAAGGCTCTGGACACGTACGAAAAATAAAAGGGTAAGGTAGATAGTGAACCATTAACAAAAGTTCAACTTATAAGATTATATTAATCAAAATGCAAAGTTATGCAATTATCACATCTGGAAAAGTTTAACAAAAGAGGAAGGGAAGAGAAATGATGACAGTCAACAAAGATACATTCAAGTATGAAGGCACTCACCTTGAAATAGTTTCTCTAAGGAACGCTGCAGTCAAGCCTACTTTTGATGGGTATATAGGATACGGCCTTCCTTCTCCATGAACTGATGATTCTCTCTCATTTCCAATGATGTCAATGTTGTATTCTTTTAGCTCATAATGATCTTTCGCAGGCATTAACTTGACCTAGATTACAAATTAAGGCAAAAGCAGATGCAATTATTAGAACACATGAGCCAATGATAATAACAAAAGCAATAGAACATTCTTAAACGTATACGGCACACTCTATCATCTGCGTAGAAAAAAAAGAGATATTCTTCACATGCCACAATGCTCTTTTTATCCCAATAAATGAATGTGTCACCAACTATCGTAATATCGATTTACGGAGGATGAATTATGCTGTAGAAACTTTTTAAGTATTACAAGAGTCAATTGCAGGGCATAACCATCACTCAAGCTCTACAGTGCTAAGCTTGTCATGAACAACTTGTATCTTAGCATGAGAAAGTACGAGCTAAAATTAAGAAAGTATTTGTTTTTTAAAACTGACATTATTGGCCAAAGTCAAACTCAGAAAAACCCAAGCCAAACTTGAACAGATAAAATTAAGCTTGGGCGCAAACTAAGACAAAAGAAAAATAGACTGACATCAAATCATATCCACTTCAAAATGTAACAGAAGTGACAGAAAACAAAGGAAAGACCTACCTTACCAGTAACACATACAAAATCTCCCTCTTTATGCTTGGACTGAATGATTTCTAGAAAATACTTATTGGTAAAACGGGGACCACGGAAGAATTTCTTTAGATGCAAATAGACCATCTTTCTTCTCACAGTAGCAGCAGAACAGTCATCATCAAGACCATGTTCAGAAGCTACTTTATCATTTCTAATCTCACATGCCACAATAACCTCTAGGAACGAGAGAAACGAACTCGCTCTAATCCCCCTGCACAAAAAAACATCTCAAACAATCAAAAATCTTTTCTAGGACTCCCAAACATAACAAAATTCATCAATTCCCCAAAATAATATTACTAATATGCAAATTGTACTTCCCTAACTTAGATTTAGATCAGCTCAGCATCGGAAAATTGAGAATCTACTTTACCTTGAAGATAAAACTTTCCCTGTCGATATCAAATAACTGCCCTCGTCAACTTCACCCTGAACATTTTGTAGATCGGCGTATGTGCGAGGAAAATGATTTAGCAACTTTCTCACCTGCAATGAAGCACAAAATAAATGTGATCACAAGCCTTGCACTTTTAATCAGTAATCACAAGTCTCATTGGGGGAATACTCATTGGGGGAATACATAATAAAATAATCTTCAGATGATGTTTAGAGATATCAACCGTGTGAAAGCCAATTTTTTCAAGCTGCTGACACTGCCTGCTACCTAATCTTGGTATACTGCTCAGAGGAGTGTCAAGAAACAAGTCCGGCAATGATTTAGTTTGTTGTGATTCCCTGACCAAATTGATGTGAGACTCCTTTGCAGTAGCTTTACGAATCGAAGTCTTTTGATGGGGAGGAGATAAAGGAACCACATCAGTTGTTTCTTCCTCTAATGAAAAATTATTATCAGAAACAGGAAGAGCCAGTGACAACCTTTCATTCAGTCTCCCTACATCAAGTGACTGCCCTGCGGAAAGTGAGGAAAGAAACACATCGGAAGTTTCATCCTCTAGTGAAGATAGTGTTTCATCAGAAATGGGAGGGCCTAACAAACGCTGTTTTTGGTTCTGTCCCTCTTGATCAAGTAACTTCCCGCCTACAGAACTTGTAAAAACACCATCGCTAGGAGCTGGTAACTGATTCCCTCCCAACTTAATCTCTCCATACAATTCAATGGGTGAAGCACTACCAAATTTGATACATGCAAATCTTTCACAGGTCAGTAAAAAACCTAAGTCATCCACCCCATCTTTTAGATCTACACCTGACTTTGCCAGGGAACTTTCATTTCCCAGTAAATCTTTGACACTTTTATAACCCAAGCAAACGGAAATCTGCGAAACAAGGCAAGAAATAGGCATCGTGATGGATAATTCAACAAAAACTGAATTGGAAATCTAGTAAAGAATGACGACGCCATCAAACTATTCCAATAAAGGGATAAGCACAATCTCATATGAAAATATCAAAAAATGAAAATATTTACATCTGAGATTGTGCTTATCCATTTATTGGAATAGTTTGATGGTGTTGTAAATATCAATAAATGAAGATACTCTGAAGCATCGCCATGCAAATAAGCAGTTTGAGTAGCGTGATAAATTGAACATGCTCTTTCAAAGATGTGCAGTGCAAGTTCATACTCTGATTAAACAGTGCCATGCGAAATCACTTTATAGATATCACTTTATGTGGTCACTATATTGGAGAAAACAGTGAGTGTATTAATAGAAAACTGATTAAACAACTAAGTATTTTCAAAACAAAAAAAAAAATGACCACACAGTAGGAAATCCAGAACAAAGAAACAGATGTGTCTGGTATTTGTATCTCGATTGAATCATTTTCATTACCTAAGCTTCTCGGTCATAAATATACAAATATTGTGGCAAAATCTGTCATGTTTTGTGTGTGTGCGTGCATTAGAGAGGAAGAGAGACACAGACAGATCCCGGTAGATCAAACAATAAAGTAAGGAAAAACACAAGATGCAAACACTCCCCGATGCTATGGAACTAATGGTCTGTTACCTTATTTAGCAACTTCGCACGATCTGAGACGCTTGCAGTGCCATAATGGTTCATCTCCTGCAATAGCTTTTGAGCACCCTCATTGTTTGATTGAGAACACAACTTGCATAGTTTCGAGCGAACAATACTGCTAATTCTGTGACAAGTAGTTGGCCAAAACTGATGGTGAACCACATTCTTAATTCTCAAGCTTAACCATAAACAAATTTTATTATAACAAAGCATGAATTGCCTACCGCGTATTTCTACCAATCGCATTCATGTATCCTTCCTCTGCTCCGAATGATTTTACACTTCTGAAGTTCCTTTCATTAAAATACTGAAAGAAAAACTAGTCCATTTAGGTGCTATAGAGTTTTATATGTATGACATATCTAATAAAAGATAATAAGAATTGATTTACCGAGCAACAACGAACAACTGATGTTGTCAGTGCCATGTAAAGGCACTGCCCACATGATACATGGAAAATTGGGCTTCAAACCAGACCTCTAGAATACAAATAACCAAATGAAATCAGAGGACATCAAATATCAACATGCCCTAGGGAGAAGCCAATGAATCCAGACGCCACCAAAGCATTAATATTAACAAATAATCCAATCTGTTTGAGTAGATAAATAAAACTAAGTCAATCCAATCTGTTTAAGTAGATAAATAAAACTAAGTTGAACTTGAATCCAGATTCTGTGTAAAGTAATGACGAAGAAGAGCAAATTACAAAGAGTTATGAAATGTGTGTAAAGAGAGGGAGAAGAGATGATAGAGTAAAAATTACCTGTTTAAATGGAAAAGGAAGATGAATTTGGAAACCCTAGATTAAGTATTCTCTGAGTTGGCGGTAAAAGATTGTTGATTCGTTGTAGTTCTCGTTTGTCTCACTCTCGAGTTCTCGGCAGACTCGAGGTTAAGCTTAAAGCAGATGGTGCCTGGTATAGTATAGAAATCAGGAGGCGGGGATAGGCCCGAGAGAAGGAGATATCTACAGCATCGACGGTTGCCTTGCCTCTGGCCTCTGGATTACAGCAAGCAATATGGAGCCACGTATACTTTTCTCCTGGCTATTTTTGGCCCGGTGTTTTTTTTTTCTGGCCCATAGAATTTAAGCCCATCCACTAGAGTCATTTTAGAGCAAGCACTATGGTGCCTCAAATGTGGGGAATTTCTCCACAATGTAGACAAGACATGGAGGGGAAAAAAAGCAAGCCCTATGATGCATGTCTACAAATCGGCGGTTTTTTAGAAACCACCAAAAAAGTGCTCGCGGTTTTTAAGTAGCCGCTTAAGTCAACGGTTGACTTGACCTGATGCGGTTACTAAGAAACCGCATGAAACTATTAATTAGACAGAAAAAAAAGTGTTTCCCCCTCATTTTATTCTTTTCCTCCCTTCTTCTCCTTTCACCCTATTCCCCCTCTTTACCCGATTTCAACCGATCGATTCACGCCAAAATCTTTAAGGGGTTTGTTCTATGGTAGTTGGGTGTTAGATCTTGATTTTATTGCGAATTCCATCCACAAAATCATCCGAGGTGAGAGAATTGAACTCTAGGGTTTTGATTTTAATTTTTTTGATTATCATAAAATTGTGATGTTTGATTGAGTACAAACTACAATTGCTAATATGTAGGTCCTATGAATGTTGATAGTGTTTTAGGTGATAATTTGAATTTTGTTTTCATTGTTGATATAGTTTTTTGGGTTAGTGTGTAGGGTGTTCTTGATATGATTGTTATGATGGTATTGGTAATTTTGATGAATGAATCATGATTTTGTGTTGTTGATGTGTCTAGTAATTGAGGGTAAACAATGCATGCATCTAAATGTTATGATAATTTTGTGTTGTAGGAATGAATATAGATAGTAGAATGGGTGAAATACTCACAGATAGAGTACGTGTGTCGAGTAAAACCGATTACAATCATATTGCAAAGAGCAAGACATCGGATAACCCCTTACACTGCGACAGACCTAGAGGAGGGTATTCAGGGTTAATTAAACTAAGGAAAATAGTTTTTGCAAATGAAGGTGCAAAAAGAATTATTGATCGTTGTGGGTTTGCTACTATTTTTGATATCCACTATCCGGCTACTTGTCATGCAAGATTCATCAACATGATAGCAGAGAGGTGGTGGTACACCACACATACGTTTCATTTCCCAGAAATTGAGCTAGGTTTCACTC
>JAJJMA010204091.1:0-16102 GCA_023529015.1 Papaver nudicaule | reverse complement strand
GTCGTGTGCCTAACTTGCAGGTTGTGAGGTTTCTCATGGTGGTGCCGGCCATTTCTGCCTCGAATTCAGCGATGAACTCCTTTATGCAGGACTCTGTTACTTTTGGGTGCTTGATTTAATTTGGGGGATCCTGCTTCGGATGCTCCCTTCGTTGAACATCAATCTTGTTGCATACACGGGCTTCGGTTGGATCACCTATTATCTCTGCGATTCCGAGTGGTGTTGGGAATCAGACTCTTCTATGAAGTGTGGAAGATACTCCCATGATACTATGTAGCCAAGGTCTTCCCACAATAGTGTTGTAAGGAGATTCTATATCGACCACGCAAAATGATGTAGGTAGTTCCTGCTTTCCTACGTGGATAATTAAAGATGACTCTCATCTTGGCATGGAAGGCTTTCCATTGAAACCATAGACGTTGTACGAGGAGGGTACCAAAGCAGCATTCTTTCCAAACAGTTTATCATATGTTCTCCCAAAGAGTATGTTGACAGAGCTTCCCGGATCTACCAGTATTCTAGGCATTGTCGTCTTCTCGATGTGTAGTGTGATAACCAGTGGGTTATTGTGCAATCTTCCTTGGTCAGGGATATCTGCTGCAGAAAAGAAGGCTGGCTGCCTCTGCCATTCTTCAAGATGTCCTTTTGCTGCTACACTCAATATCTCTTTTCCTTCAAAGTCTCTTTTATGAATTCTATCAGTATGGATGCCTTCGAGGTTTCACCCGCAGGTGTCTGCATGAATTATTTAATTGCAGTCACTGAACCTTGGAATGTCTCGATCAATTGTTATTACATACGCCTCGTGTTTCTTTTCCTCTTTTGGGTGTGGCGGGCTTGGGGGTGGCTTTGGCAGTTCAAGGAGGTATTTGAATTTTCCTTTTGAAATAAAGAAGTGGATTTGGTCGTGCGCCGTGACGCAGTCCTCCGTTGTGTGCTCATAGAATTTGTGCAATTGGTAATAGTCTCTAGAGTTCCGAGTATGCTTCGGTTGGTTTCCCCTGCTCCTTGGGTATCTCATCTCGCTTGCCAGCTTGGATTGTTCGATGCTTCGGAGGGCGTCCTCGATGGAGACACACAGCTTTTTCATCTTTCTGTCCTGAAATGCAGGAAATCCAGACCTTGGCACGCCAAACTTTCTGCCTCCCTCGTGTCCTCTTTGAAAGTTATCGTTGTATTTTCTATTACCGTTATATCTCCCATCACCAAATTTGCCTTTGTTTCCGTATCTCCCATTATCATTCTGCTTTTCCCTTTTTGAAAAATCTCCTACTTGATTATTCATGGCGTGATCTCGCTCTTCTAGTGTAAGTTGTTTATGGAGTGCACTTGTTTCGAGATGGTTTCCTTCCCTTAAGCTACTTGCTCTTTGATTTCCTCCAGCGTGATCCGCTCCTTTTGATATTTTCAGAGATCTTGCAGCGTCTCTACATTCTTGGAGAAAAGCCTATCGTAGAATGGATGGTCCTTATCGAGTGCGTTTAGATATGCTCGCATCTTGTCCTTCACCAAGGCCCCATTTCCAACTTCCACGCACTGGGCAGTACACCTATCTGTCAAGATTTTAATGGATTATTCGGGTTTGACTCTGATATTAAAGAATTTCTCCACTCTTGGCTTCGATGAGTTGTTGTATAGAAAATGAAGTATGAATACTTTAGACAATTCATCGAAAGAAGAGATTGAACTTGTTGTCAGGTTGTCGTACTAAGCCAAGGCTTCTCCTTTCAAACTGGAAGGAAAATATTTGCAAAGAACCTCATCTCTGTCCGCCCAAGCCAGGAATACTCGTAAGTATATTTCGATGTATAGTGTTGGGTCCCCTGCCCCATCGAAGATTGATGTAAAAACCGGCATGGTGCACTTTACTGGTATGGCCTTGGAGAGAAGTTTGGGACTTAGTGGCGAACGGTTGACGTCATTAATTTCTTTAGTCACCTTTACCTTATCATTCGATTGAATCCTGTTATCGAAGAGCTCTGCTCGAAGAGTTTTGATTTGCTCCATCATGACTTGATGTAATACTTGTGTCTCGGCATCTTTCCTCGCCTACTCATTTTCGTATACTAGGTGTATGCTATTTCCTTTCGGACGTATACTGGGTTCGGTTCTTTTGCTCGAAACCACTATCCCATGGTCCTTTGGGTCCCGCTTTACCTTGGCGTTGCTTTTCGACACGGAATGTCCCTTGTATTGTGATATGGTGTGTGGGCGAGAGTGTCCTTCAGTGCTCCCTTTGTAGTTGGACGCTGACTTCTCTGCATCTTTTTTATTTCCCTCGGTTAATTGCTTTTTTAGTTTCTTTATTATTTTGTTATATTGAATTGGCTTTCTGAAGTGTGCGGACATCATAGTTTCTTCTTCGGTGGGTTGATGCGCTGGCAATAATTTATTCGGGATGTCTTCTTTGTCTTCGTCCTCTTCATTCTCCCCATCTTCCTCTTGAATGTTTTGCTGAGGCAGTTCGTCACCTACTGGGAATCCTTCCCATTCTGTCCCTAGGTTCTCTATTTGTACTTCTTCTTCGTTCACACGCTCCCTATGCTGTATTGTGCTTGCTGCTACCTCTGGCGAGAGTCCTTGGCTAGTTGAAATTCTGGTGTTGTGCCTCGAAGAGCCCGTTCCATGCGTCGAGGAGCCTACCCTTTGCTTCGACATCTGATCGGATATCTCATGGTGATAGTGACCTGTAAAAAGTAAAAAACCCGTGGAGTCCAGGGAGGCTGGTGCAGTGTACTAGGTCTGACATGAGCCCTAGCAGCTGTAACAGATTCTGACGTGCGAGGTTTCAGGATTGATTATGCGTGTACTATCCAGATCTTAACCGTTTTTGGCTTATCCAGATCTACCTTCCAAATATCGAGGTTCTGGAAAATTGTCCTAGTTTTTATTGGACTGGATTCTGAGTACGAAAGCTGTAAGACTTGTTTCCTAATATAGACTTGGTATAGAAACCATAAAATACCCCTGAACTACTCTTTATAACGTGGATCGTGCACAAGGTTTTAAGGGTATACTGGGAATTGAAATGACAGATCCCCAATCGGAAGCTAATTTTTCCCGAGATTTTTATAAAATTTCCATGTTCTTGATTAGATCTCTGTGTTTCAAAGCTTAGGTTCCTTGAAAGAACATCAATCTTATCATTTTGGTGATTTGCTCAAAAATCCTTGAGATGCTAAATCTTTTAAGATCTTTAGACACCCAAGGTGGTGGAGCTCATAATAAAAATATGGTTAAAAAAAAATATTGAAAACCCTTGGAAAAAAAAAATCCCAAAAGAATTTGAAAACCATAAATCATAGGCAAACCCTAAATTGTTTTAATCAGTCCCTGTTTCTAGCGCCAAACTCTGTGAGTATAAAATCTGCGTAAGCACTTTATACTCAACAACCATTAGATATATTAGCTTAACTAAGGTCTCGGTTGCATTATGCGATGTATTCATTGATGCAAAGAAAGTAAGAACAGTATCGAAGCTAATAATTATAAGTAACAGCAATAATATAGACATAACTACCACTTGCATTTCTCTCTGAATACTAGTACATGGATATGATGCTTTGAGGTTTGAGGAGAAGCTAACCTAGTCTCACTCTTACGACTTAAGATTACACCAAAATTCCAACCCTTACAATGGACCTCGAGCTCGCCTTATATAGGCCGAGTCGGAAGTGGATTAAAGCTAATAAGACAAACTACTCAATCGTGGGGATGTCAGAGTTTGTCGAGTAAGGCGGCGCCTTCGGTATGTTCTTCCCGAAGATATCTTCGCTTCCTCGCATCCTTGCCTTCGAACTATCTGTGAGAGTCTTCTCTGCCGAGCTTTTATCCCGTGATATCTTCTTTGTTGTGTTCCATTCAGAGCACTCTTTCCCAAATATTCAACCACGGCATCTTATTGATGTACCAAGTCCTCCTGATCTTGACACGGGTCCCGATGGTGCTTTACCCTCTACAAAAGTCTTTTTCTTAATCTCTTGTTTCCATACACAATATTCTAAGATTGAACAATCACATTTTCAATCTTAGAACTCACTTAATTGACCACTACAACAACTACAAATAGTTCGTCAAATATATACCTCAATTGTTTCGGAAGCTTAACTTTCTCCTAGACTATTTTCCTCTCTTGCACCAGCAACGAGGAAATCAACAAGATCGCTGCTCCACATCGATTGGTTTCGGCATACGCTCACAATCTTAGTTTCACCTAACTTTCTCAAGCAAGTAAAATAACTACCTCTCATAGTCATGTATATGTGAGCATACGTATCTAAAAAATATATATATAATACAAATATACACCCATACAAATACTTCAAAATCAATAAAGATTATTTGCTAAGTCTAAGGTATATATAAAACAAGATTGATTAAGTTCCATACACACATAAGTATAAGTATAACTTTATAGTAATAACTTTCTACTTTTCATATTATTAAACACATGTGGTGCACTAATTTGACAATTTAAATCAATCTTATATTTTCTTTATATTACTTAAAGCAAACATGTGAGATCGCTACTAGAATCAAGACATATGATTTCTAAAGCATTTTATTACATCTCTAATCTCTAATCTCAAGAACCACATCTCCTTCATATTGGACAGACATACAAAACAATATCGAAATCACCATATTTCTCAAACTATAATTCTGAATGAAGAATTTCAAACTGGGTTTTAAAGATAACTTCCTGATCTACAAGTTTCATGTTATACATGAGTTCAAATATTCACACAAAAATCAGAAAAACAGTTTCAATCAGAAAAACAAAAATTCTACTCGTCAGAATTTTTTTCGCTACATTGTCCAATTTTGAAAAATACAGTAAAATACTTTTCGGTGTCTAAAAATTCTGAAAGTTAACATGGATGATACTAAGTATGTCTACTATTTCTGGTTAAAATATCTTCTCCAAATTATTTTTCGTTTGGGAGATACGAAAAACTCTATAACTTAATACAATATAGTCTTCTACAATTAACCAACATAAATTAATTTTAGTTATCAAGTAACCTAAAATTCTAAGCATCATGTAATATTGTTAACGAACAATTATACCGTTATTGATTAAATAAAATCAAAACAATGATACTTATCGCGTTTCAGCAATGGTTTTCTCTTTCGATCTGTATGGCAGAATGAACCGTTTTAAAATTGTTGGAACAAGTGCTGAAATATGCCTGCAAAATAGTAACAAAAAACTAAACCAAGTAACATTAAGATAATCATAAAAATAAATCAAATAACGTTACGACTGAGTCGCTGACTAGGTCGCTCTCTTTAAGATGTTTCACGGCTCTTCCCAAGATTGTGCAAGAAGTTCTTCTATGTCGCGTCGTCCCCAGGATAAAACAACTGAGTTCAATATCTTACACAATCATTCTTGCACGGTGAGAGGATATGAAACTTCTACACTTCATTCTTGCTCAGAAACTCATTTAGTAAAACAAAGTTGATTAAACTTTAGTTTTTTCTTTCTCACAAAAACTCATTTTCATTTTCTTTTAAAAGTTTAGTAAACATAAAGGAAAATATCTCTTTGTTTGTTTTCCGACAAAAAATCTGATTTATAGTCAAACCTTTGAATAAGTTTAATTACAATTTATTATGCTATAAATAACACAATAAAAATCTTTTAACTATGAAACGTTCAAAGACATAAATGCTAAAGTAAATGTTTTCTCTTTTATGAAAATCTTTATGAGTATTAAAAACACTTTAGTGGGAAATAATAAATAAATTTATAAATATATTTCCAGCAAGTGGTTTGTGACAGAACCCACAACCTACTTGACTCCGGTCCTCATCCTTGATTTGCTCAGAAGTCTCAGCCAATTGTTTCTCATTCTCAGTGGAAGGTTACTTATAACGCGTTGTCATTTCCTCAAAAGATAGTTTAGGTTTCTTATTATCCCACTTAGACATTCTTTTTGGATCATTCCACTTAGACATTTCTAATGGCTGTTTTTTGTTTTTCTCTAGTAAGTGTTTATGCTCTCTTTCTCTCAAGGCAAGGGTATATATAGACAGAATGACCACTCTCAACCACTTTCTTCTTCTTCTCTCTCTCTGTCTTAACTACACCTACGGCCTACCTAGCACCACCTACATCTCACAGGCTCAGACGATATGGAACCTAGCTTCACCTTTATTAATCACGGGTTCATTTTAGAAAATGCTCAAGTACACACCGATTTCTTACACTAGCAAAAGACTCTGCTTATGTGTCGCTCCACTATTAGTTCATAACACTTAGTATGGGACCAGCCGCTTTGTAGGTAGGCTTACATTTGCTAGATCTGTGGTTTAGATGAAAGATTTTCACTGATTTATAGATGGTTAGTCCTTTGTGAAATAAATCTTCCTAGTTAGTCCTTTATTGTTTAAAAATATCCAAATTACCAAAATATCTTTATTAGTAAAACAAGTCTTCCTAGTTAGTCCTTTACTGTTTGAAAATATCCTTACCGCATTAATATGTAGTCAAACAAGTCTTGCTAGTTAGTCCTTTTTTTGTATATTTCATATGTCAAAATGAACTCCATAAAGTTCAGCTATTACATTCATATTCAACTAGAAGAAGCATGAATATTGACATTTCATATTTCTCAATGAACTCTAACGAGGCGTTCACTAATTCACATTACATTTTGCAAAAATGGTTCATATTAAAAGATGAATCTCATCTATCTAAATGAAGGTTATAAAAAAAGCTTAAAAAAACATGAATATTAACATTTCAAATTCCTCAATGAAGTTTACAAACGTGTTCACTAATTCACATGAAGTGTTGCAAAAAAAAAAAAAAAAAACACTAGTTACATGACTAGAAAATTATCAGTCAATTTTCTCTATATGCTTACAAGTAGCTCTGCTATGGTGAACCTTTTATCCACACCTTGTGCAAACCATAGGTCTTCTCATCCTATCCCAATCATTCTTCATCCCCTTTTGTGTCATATGTGAATATGAACCATAAACAACTTGTATTTGCGTCATTTTTTTAGGATGAACAACAATAAAATTGTGCCATATTTTGAAGATGAACCATAAACATCAAAACAAAAAATATGTCATATTTGAAGATGAACAACATGAAAACAAAGAAATTGCATAAAAACATCATAAATTTGTGTCATATTTGAATATGAACCATAAACAACAAAACAAAAACGTGTCATATTCGAAGATGAACAACAAAAAACAAATATGAACCATATATTAGCAGTAAAGTTTGAATATGAACCATAAACAACTTGTATTTGCGTCATTTTTTAGGATGAACAACAGTAAAATTGTGCCATATTTTAAGATGAACCATAAACATCAAAACAAAAAATATGTCATATTTGAAGATGAACAACATGAAAACAAAAGGAATTGCATGAAAAACATCATAAATTTGTGTCATGTTTGAATATGAACCATAAACAGCAAAACAAAACGTGTTATATTCGAAGATGAACAGCAAAAAACAAATATGAACTATAAATCAGCAGTAAAGTTCGTGTCATATATGAATATGAACCATAAACAGCTTTGCATTTGTATCATAGTTGAGGATGAACAACAATAAAATTGTGGCATATTAGAAGATGAACCATAAACAACAAAACAAAAAATGTGTCATATTTGAAGATGAACAACATAAAAACAAAAGGAATTGCATAAAAAACATCATAAATTTGTGTCATATTTGAATATGAACGATAAACAACAAAACAAAAATGTGTCATGTTCGAAGTTGAACTATAAATATGAACCACATATCAGCAGTGAAGTTTGTGTCATATATGAATATGAACTATAAATAACAAGATTTGCATTCAAAACACATAGAAAATCAGATCTACATAAAATAAAAAACCTATAAAAGCAAGATCTACATTCATAGATACATTAGATATACATACAAAAACCCAGATCTACATTCAAAACTCACATTAAAAACCAGATCTACATCTAAAAACCTACAAAAACAAGATCCATATTCATAGATACATTGGATATACAAACAAAAACAAGATCTACATTCCAAAACTTATTTCGAAAGAAGAAAAACAAAAAACAAAAATGAATTAAACGTATCAGATATTTTGGAGTTCGAAAAATCTCCAGATGATGAAAAATTCTTATTCATTTGAAGCTATGAACGAAATTGGTTACAAAGAAACCCTAGAAAAAAGAACAAATTTCTCTGCTGCTGCATCTTCTTCTTCTTCTCTCTCTCTCCTAAAAACCAGATCTGAAAAAAAAATATGAATCTATTATAGAATCACCTAATTATATAACTTTTTTTATTGAAAGGGTTGTTACGGGATTTAGAAAAGTCAATTTAAGGAGATGACGTCCACCCTAGAACTAAATAGGAATATTAGGATTAACCGGGAAGCCAATTTAAAAAAAAAGTACCAACTGGGAAGACTTGTTTGACTACCGGATTAGAAAGATAGATTAAAATTAATATATGGAGTAAATGACAGTTTTTACGTTCACTTTAGCTTTGTTCCTTCTCTGGAAACACATGCGTCAACTCGGAGCAGGTAAAGCCACAGGCAGTAAATACGACCAGGTATTGATAGCGAAAACATTCATACTTGCCACCTAAGTCCAACTAATTTGGTCAAATAGGTGCCACGAAAATGCACCCCTCCTCTAACTCTTCCAGTCCATTTTAAAATCTCCTTGGCCTTTTTTGTTTCCTCGGCAAATGTAATAATTTCATTGAAAAAGCTTACACGGTATAAGCAAAGTACAAACCCAAACGAGAAGGAACGAGCACAAGTGCACGACCAACTCAATAATTGAAACCCATAAACAGACAATATAAATTAATCTACCCATAAGCTCATTACAAGCTTCCCTAACTGTTAGTACACAGTTTCTCTAGTTAGCCCATCTTCCATGATTAGCACAAAGGCTACCCTCACTTAGCTTACCCATACAATCCCAGTTCATCTATAATGAAACCCTATCCAGCAAAAACCCTAAATTATGTTAGGTTATCACAGAGTGACTCCCTTGCAGCCGCCACTTTGTTGCCGTCCCTGAAGAGCAAAACGGAAACCACCACTTTGCCTTCAACTTCCCATACAATACGGGACTACCACCGGTAAGTTGCCTGCAACAATAACTTTACTCTCTACCACCTGTTTTGAAATCCAAAATGAGCATAACACCATCATTAAAACCTTTGTCATCCAGCCAAAATAACAAAATGAACAATAGCCAATTCATCACCGTCGTCGTTCTATTGATCCAGCCATCATATAGACGGGATTCGTTGAACTTGATCATCTCTCCCACAGCTGATGACACTTGATTTTCCTGGCCATGTCCCATCTTTTCAAATTAGGTTGAAAAAGAAAATCACAATTGTATCAGAATTGAACTAGCAAAAAATTCACAGTAGAGAAATAAAATCACAGGATTATGAAAGAAGACATTCAAGTTTTATTAAGAGGTTACTAAAAGATTCCTAACCAAGAAATCAAGATTGAGAAGCAGAAAAATCTTTTATGGAAAAATAAATTTCCTCGTCATCATCTCATCATGTACACCTTTATAAGTTTTCTAAATTATATTAATAACCAAGATCCAAGAATGACATACAAAAACAATAGAAGAATAAAAATAAAAAACGTAATTCCACAAACTTGCTCTTGATCTTCTAATTGCAGAACCAACACCAACATCTGCTAAATTAGCTTCAGATGGTTCTTTATTGATAATGGATTTTAAAGTTAGGGTTTTTCTTTTAGATAAAAAATATAGAGGGAATGAAGAATTGGTTGTTTTTGGTGTTGGTGGTGAATGGAAAAGCTGGGTAATGAAGAAAGTTGAAGAAAACATAAGCTTTTTACTTGTTGAACTCTTTTTTTCTTCATTCTCAAATGAAATCTTGGGTTTGAGGTTATTTATCTGATTGATTTTGTGGGTATTCTGTGAATTTTGATGTTGGTGGTGTTACTTGGAATGACTTGATTTCAAATGGGAAGTTAAGAAGTTGGAAACCATAATCAATGGATTTTAATTAGGATACTTTCAAAAGACAATCAATTAAGCTATGTTGATTGTCCTTGATTCACAATCAAGTATGTTCTGTCAAACCAATATACCTTGAGCCAACAAGGACTTTAAAATATATCAATAATGTAACTTGCCGTAAGAAAGAAAAAAAACAACAACATCAATAGGATCTTCGTCTACATACATTGATAAATTTATCTGCATTATTGTAGATTCTTGATGATGAAAAACTGTGTTCAAATATGAAGAAACTTACATTATTCTAGATTCTTCAGACGGGCGGCCCATAATAAAATAGAATAATGAAGAAAAATATAGAAAGATGACTCTTTACTAGGGTACAAGGATATAAATAAAAATTATCTGAAATATCAAGTTCAATGAATCTTTTAACGCCATTAAAGAAAATAGAAAACACATAAGTTGGGAAGTGATAAAATATCAAAAAGCAAAAAAAATGTATCAGTGAATAACACATACCAATGAAACAAAATAATAAAATATCGGTGATTATCATATATCATTTATAATAATGTTATTAGAAATAAACTTATATCGGTGAAACTAATTAATTATTAAAAAAATAACAACAAATAAATAGATATACGTCTAACAAAATAAGCACTAAATAACACTTTTTAAGCAAACAAATTAGTACTAGAACTTCCCCAATTTGTTAGGCTACCCAAATTGTAAAGTCCTAAAGAGTGGTATCCACCAGTTGTGGGTTTTTGAAAACTGAAGAACACGAACAACAATCGGTTCAACATCCATCGATTGTTGTTTTGGGTTTTTGAATCACGAAGAAAATTGAACAACAATAAATGTGTTTTACACTTCTAATCTTATAGTTTAAACCATCTAAAAAGACGAGGGTACCAAGTACACCACCAATCTTTTATTTTAGTCCACCTATAAGTCAAACCTTGAACGGTTCCTGTAATCAAGAACTCAAGAACAAGATCTATTTCGGTAGTGATTGATTAACACAAGAGAGTCAATACAAGATCCGAAAAGCTATGTCAACAACCAAGTACGATACTTTAATTATAAATGACTAGTCAAATATAATGCGGAAATAAAGTAAAGTGCACACAAGAATTTTGTTAACGAGGAAAGTACAAACTTGTAGAAAAACCCCGGGACCTAGTCCAGTATGAATACTCTTAAGAAGAAAGCCGCAAACACACCTACTCTCTGCCTTCAGACTCGCTGGTGCAGACAATATGACCCTAATACGACTATTAGTCACAAAGATTTCCCCTCAGTATTCTTACGCCTCCAACCACAACAAGGTGGTCACGCACATGTACTCCCCTACGCAAATAGACTTCCTTTACTGTCTTACGCAAGAGTTGATTCACATCCCGTCGTGAAGATTAACGCTACCCGACCTCCAATCAGACGACTACAACCTTATCGACAACAACCAAATAGCGATAAGTCAAATCGCTAGATGATATCCTTGGAAATTAACGGATATTTCACCGAATTCGTTTTACACCAAGATCGAGGATATTTAAGTTAACTTGGTAATAAACCCCTCGAGATATCTGTTGGAGCATTGCTCGGTTGAACCCACTGATGTTGCTATCTCAAGTCAGTTGGCAAGTTTAGATGACAAAAACACAATCCTTGATAAGTCTACAATATCAACTCGGACTAGGATAGTTTTAGGTATTCGAGACGAAGACCGCTGAAGATGAAGACCGGAGCTTATATACTTGATAAAACACATCTTCCTCATTAAAGTTTAGAAAGGTTTTTCTTTCATGTTTCGTAGTTACCATTCTTTCATTAAAATAATCTATGATATTGTTTATGTGATATGAAGGATTATAAAGAATAATTTTCTTAAGCATTTAAGTCATTTGAAGAACTTTGCTCCTTTGAAGATGTTGACACAAAGCGAGTGGAAAAACACTCGCCACAACACCTAGTGTGTTACGGGTCACCTTTCTTATCTATGTACTGTCTACGTAAGAATACATAAATTGTTCGCATGAATATACGAGGACAGTATACTTCAAGGTTTTTCATTTTTATCTCACTACCGTGCTATTGTGCTTTATTGATAAACAAAAGTGGGATCCTAGTATTGTTAACAATAAACCTTGTAGGAAATTTTTTGAAATGCCAATCGCAAGACAAATATACAATGCTCCGGAAATTTTTGTTCTAAATTCTGAGCCACAAATTTCCAATCTCAGAAATTTTCCCATAGCACATACTATTCGTGTGCTCTCATATCCATTATGAGTCCAAAATGTAATGACTCGATGTGAATATCAACACTTTGAATTTGCTACCTCTAGAACTTCTCCCTGCCTCTGGCTCCTAAGGCAAGACTCGAGAACAAGACCCATAGATTCCAGAAAAATCAAATCTTGTTGTTGATATTTAAACTTATTTACTCATTGGTCATACAGACGTTGAACAAGTGTCTATTTAGGGTAAACACTAATTCTGTCATTACAGGCATGCACACTCAATCTTTGAGTTATTTTTGGGAAATAATGAAAGAGAAATCCTTGTTCTTAAAAGTCGTGAACTTTAAACGACCTATTAAACTTGTTTCTTATAAAAATCTCTTATTCTGGTAGATTCCAGAAACTTCGCGAATAGAAACTCGTTTCGGAAACTGACTACCTTATAGATCTTGAGTGGCCTTATAGCAGAAGAGAAGGCCATGGAATAAACAAGATCGCAAGGTTTGATAAACGTGATAGAACAGAACACAAGTACATACAAAGAAGACTAGTAAACATAAACTAGTTTCCCGTAAGAGGTACTTCTAGGCTTCTCGATCCCCAAGAGAAGACTTGCACTAATCTAGACCGAAAGCAAAAGCTTAAAAGTAACTGAAAAGAAAAGTGAATAAATACAAGCTTACAATTCTGAAGGACTGCTAGCTTGGTAGAGGGACAAAGCTTTCAGGAGAGATAACACTTCTATTTATATTGACTAAGGCTTAGCTTTGAAATGCGGCTAACTTAATTTCGGAAATTCATTAAAGCAAACTCCATATATGTTCCGAAATACCTCACTTAGACTCATAGCATTTAATGAGATCTAATACTCTAGCATTTTACATTAAAGAAAAATATATTTCAATAAATGTTTGCCAAGAGCAATCAAAGCAAATAATACTCATCAGATATATTTTGATATTTCATTTAATTCGAAATATGGTGCTTACCAAATATGCTCCCTGGGAAAGAGCTCATTTCGAAAACGTGTCCTTTTGGATCGAAAATCTCCTTAAGATATTATTACTTCCAAATGTCGTCATCAGCTTTGATAATGTCGACATCACTTCCTGGACTTATTATGCAGGCTTTCCTTAAGGTATTATGGAAGCCCGCATGACTTACTATAGAAGTCCATGGGTTTATTATAGAAACTAAACATGGTTTAGTATGGAAGCCAAGGGTTTATTATGGAAGCCCGCATGACTTACTATAGAAGTTCATGGTTTATTATAGAAACTCAGTATGGTTTAGTATGGAAGCATAATGGTTTATTTTAGAAGCCCAATTACTTATTTATTGGGCCATGGGTAAACTTAACATTAGACTTGGTTCTTTTTGAAGTTGACGTAACATTGACTGTCATCTTGAACTTTTATTAACCTTAAACTTGGTTTTTGGTATTGGAGATTCTTGATGCATTAGAAAATATAAATTAAAATTATAATATATATTATTTAATATCGCGATAATATAATAAATTTTCCCGGTCCCGAGGCTATAATTTTATAGGGGTTATATTGTATTATATTAAAGATAATTACAGTCAAAGATAATTATTGGGTAGTATTTATCCTAGCAAAGAAGATAAAATGAAAAGGGATTATCTCTTATAGTTGGTTGAAACAACCAATTCTATCATGACTCTGGTCACCATAAAAGATCAAGGTTTCTGGATAATTATTATTGAAGATAATAATTATTATTGATGATAATAATTATACGTTTATACTGAAGATAATTATCCTAGCAAGGGGGATAAAAAGGAGAATGATTTTTCTTGGATAAATGACCTAGATATGGTTTTTTCTCCATAAAAATAGAGGTTAAATCCCAACTCAAAAAATACATAATTTCTACTCTTTTTTTCCACTAAACTCCTGTGAAAAACTCTAACTAATTTAAGCGTCAGAGGTTTTTTTTACTGGTACTCCCCCAAATGTCATCAACAATCGCTGAAGAAAGGGCGAGAATCAAATCATTCATCATGAATCTCGAGGATGTTCGGGTAAATATTTTTGCACCAACACTAGTGCTAGGGGTGCCTTGGGCTTGTCCAAGTGCGCCACATTTATCATACAAAAATGTGCCTCCTCCCATTGGCTTGGACACGCTGCTGCTCGGTGAACTGGCAGTGCCAACTCCATTATTCAACTCCTGTTCATTATTGGAAAAAATATCAATAGTCATTCAAAACAAATTTAACTAAGACTACAAAATGGATTTTCACTTTTTGTCCAATAAATGTATTTTGTACTGTTTTTGCTAGATCAAAGAGACACCCACCATCACATCACAATAATAATTAAGTTCATAATTCCCAACAAATATTCCATTATAGTTTGTTTCTTGGTTTAATGTAAAATGGCGTTCTCATTAAACATCGTTGGGAGTTAGAACCCGTGACCTTAATTTGAGCTGCACACATCCTAGTTCCTAGTAACAAATCCAAATACGATGAAACAAAAATGATTAAGCCTGGAAATCTCTGTAAAGGAACCTCAAAGTGTTCGAAGCCGAGCTCCACAACCACCATTGTTATAGCCATCACGACCTTGATTGTATCTACGACATCCTTCAAACTGCAAACCAAACAACCAAAACAACCAAACAGAAGAGAATATGCAATTCAAATGGAGATTTTGGTGTATGTCCCATGTGACCAAGATATACCTCCACAAAACAGTAAGCGAACTTCAGCTCAATATCTACTATATGACCATACTACATACAATGAGAACTTTGTCTAAAGTTCTACACAGTTACAAAAACTTTTTATCATAAACAAACAATTACACCTTCTATCTCAGTCTGGAGCCATCCATATGTGCATACATAGGCCTGTAAAACATCTGAATTAAGTGGACTCCAATGCGAAGAACACTGTTTCGACGCTAGATAGACTCCTTATTGAAGTGATTATATATATGGAGTTAAGTTTCAAATAATTATTTCCAATTCAGTAGAAGTGGTAAATTATACGTACGTGTAACGTGTCTGTCAACGAATTAAAAAACACATCTTATGTTGGTTCTCAAATCGTTAGCCTCGTTTCTATACACCTATGTACATAATGGCTCAGACACCGTGAATCCTAGTTACTTCAAAGAGAAATGAAAACCCTTTACATAATGTTGTGAGATATTATATCGGTGTTGATAGCTACCTAACTCACCCTATCACATTAGTTTATGAGAATTTTTCAAAACTGTTAAGGGAGGTAATAAATTGTTTAAGGGTGATCGTAAATCCATTTAAGGCACATTTTTTTTGCCTTTTGGTTTGGAACTCCCTGAATTACTTCCTTCAAAGATCAGATACTCAACTTGCTATGTTAATAAGTTCAAGAAGTTCGACCTCCACAAATATATAGATGCAGTAGGATGTAGAACGTAATTAATCGTTAGTTTGTTTCCTCTCTATCCTTTTGAGGTTAATACCCCAAATTACCCGTTAATTATCTGCAAAAGA
Organism: Papaver nudicaule; assembly: GCA_023529015.1. Taxonomy (NCBI): domain Eukaryota; kingdom Viridiplantae; phylum Streptophyta; class Magnoliopsida; order Ranunculales; family Papaveraceae; genus Papaver; species Papaver nudicaule. The sequence goes on along the minus strand of JAJJMA010204091.1, from coordinate 341 downwards.
AACAACATTCATGGATCAAGCACATATCTCACAAATTAATCTAAGCACGTAATTTATCGTTTGTTTATTATGGGTGTTGTCCATTTCTTAATGATAATTTTACCATTCAAGCGATATAGATTTTTACCATAGTTAACTCATCACCGAACAGGCTCATGTATTTTTGTCCTCTCTTGTTCTCAATATTATTGTGCAAGATAATTTGATTCGTTTTGCTTACAGAGCAATGGTGCAACCATCACAAGCCATCAATAGTCTTCTGCATTACCCTCATTACCCTTCCTTTCTGACCAAAAAAATAATAAAATGCACTAATTGCCAAACGGAAATGTTCGAATGTT
>JAJJMA010204085.1:0-19097 GCA_023529015.1 Papaver nudicaule | reverse complement strand
TTTTTTTTTTTTTTTTTTGATAAATCTCATAAAATTTCATTCATGATAAAATAGAGATTACATGGATTTCAAGAACATCAAGATCAAAGATCAAAATACAATAGAAAGGTACTAACAAAGAGCATTCCGTGAGGAGAAGTAACGAAACACCAACAAGAGTACCAACCAACCCAAAGATTGAAGGAATGGTTTTTGGATTATAATCCAACCATTTTGATAGAGTATTTTCTTCTAAAGAAAGAGATCCTCTCATAAAAGGAGAGTAATATGCCCAAAGTCTTGAATCTTGATCATCATACTTGAACTTCCACTTGAATTCTCCACTAAAATCACAAAAAAATGCCATGAGAGTACATAAAGAATCTCCATAAAGGAGAAGACATAAACAAAAAGGGCAAAAAACCCACAAAAACACCATGAAAATCTCCTAAAAGCAATGGAGATTGAAGCAAAAACTAAAAAACAAACTAGATTTAAACTACTAACTAACAACAAAATGGAAAAAATCTGCTCAGATCTAGCCCAAAATGGACTAGATCTGAGCAGAAAGGATTAATGGTGGGGAAAGTTTTTTGGGTTTTGAGAAGGAGCTCTAGAGAGGAGAGAGAAAAAGAGTAAATAATGCATTTCGTTTGGTCTGCGATAGATCTAACTGTTGAAAATGGCAATGACCCGTGATGCCGATGTCATTCGTTCATCCTCGGTGTCGGTTGGGTTAGAGCATAGTGCCTACCCAGTACCCACCCAGCCGCATAGGAAAAAAACAAAAAAAAAAAAAAAAACTGTGTCGAATTCAACGAAATTGACTTTTGAGTATGTGCTTTACAAACAGGTGTATTTGGAGTCAATAGTCCTAGAGAGACTTTTATAGGCTCCATTTTTTTTTTTTTTTTGAAAATCAGAGAACCTTTTCATTAATGGAAATTCGAGGTTACATTGAGTTGAAGATCGAAAATAAGAGAATACAAAGAACCATGAACATATTGTAGAAGTACAATACCGAGAAATCCGACAAGAGAAAGAGAAGGATTAACGGAGTAAGACAAATACAAGTATGAATAAGACCCGATTGAATCGGAGGAAGAATGGTTATACTCGGAAATATATTCCAACCATTTTGTTTGTTTTTCTTCTATAAAAAGATATGCTCCCAAAATAGGAGTGATTTGCTCAATCTCTTGTAGCTAGTGATGAAACTTCCGTCGTCAAATAAATCACCGATGAAGATCTCGTCGCCGGAAAGATAGATGATGAAGATTCCGATGTAGATTCCTTCACCGGAGACAACTATGATGAAGTTTTCGTCGTTGGAGTACATCCCTAGTGATCTTAAAACCCAAAACAACCAAGAACCGCCATTAGAACGTACAAAAACCCTTGAAGGAGTAGATAAACCACCTTGAAGGTGTAGATAAACCTCCTTGAAGGAGTAGAAAAACCTCACCAAATGGTAAGTAAAAGACATCAAAATAACCTAAACTAAGCAACTAATCTATGAAAGCAAGAAAAAGGATTGTGACCTGCTCAGATCCGGTCCTAAATGACCAGATCTGAGCAGTGAAGATGAAACTTTAGATGGGTTTTTTTGAGGAAGAAAAGAGAGTTAGAGAGGAGAGATGGTGTTTTTTTGAAAAAAAACACACTTTTATAGGCTCCATCTTAAGAGCCTGACAGTGCAGTAGCTTACGCTAACACCATGTTTGGACAGTAACTATTCTCAAGTTCTATCATATGTGAAGCAAAAATGCTAGCACCATGTTTGGACACCAACATGTGGCACTGAGGTGTCACAAAATTAGTGGGTGAGTTTTGTAATGGTGGCCCCCACCACAGAAGTCTCAAGAGTCAGAAGTTCAATGCCAATGGGTTATTAGCCAACTCCTAAGATGAAAAGTACGGCGAGTAGAACTCAAGTTGCATGACGCACACATGAAACTATCTAAATCAATACATGGCCCTAATGGTTGTCAACTCCCTTATTTTAGATAGCTGATTTAGGGGCTTCAAGAAAATTGAAGCCCCTCAACTATCAGTCTCCCAATAGCATTTTTGCTCTCCTCTTATGTTTAATTTTACTTAATACCAAATTTACCCTTTATGTTTAGTGTTTATAAGTTAACACATAATTAACTTAACTGAACCAAACTGATAATCACTGATTAAGTAAAACATGATTAACAAAATTACTTAAGACCAAAAAACTTAAGTAAATCTTTTTTAGTTGAAAAGCTTTTTTAGTTGAGGGAAGAAGAAGAAGAAGAGAGAAAAAAACCCAATTTTTTTCCAAAAACCCAACTTTTGATTCACTCAACCAAAATGAGTGAATCAAGCACTGAAATGGAGCTAGAAGAATCTGCTTCCATTGAAGGGAACTTCATGGAAAGACACATCGAAGGAAATGAAGGATTATACAATTTCTTTGATGGTAAAAAGTTTGTAAGCACATGTGAAGACTTTTTCGAGAAATACGATGTCGATCCTGCAGATTTTTTTTTTTCTAAGAATAATATTCATATATTATTAATCAGAATCAGAATCAGAATCAACAGGATTACAAGATTTAGATGGAAGCCTGGCAACAAGCTGGGCTCCAATCCCTTTTCGAAGTAAAACCCCAATCCTATGAAAAATATAATCTCCCACTATGACATTCGCATCGTGGCTAGCCATGTAATTGTGCAGTCTCTTCAGAAACTCCACCGCGTCACTACCCAACTCCCCTAAAGTGGTAAAAGCCAACACGCCCAAGACGAAATCCCTGAGCAGTGCATTTCTCCAGATACTTGTCTTTTTTGCGAGTGACAGCATCCTCGATTGCCCTCCCTGGAACAAAAGCACGTACCCCAACGCCTGTAAAAGGTGAGACAACTGTGATATCCATACATACATCATGTCCATTATCCCAGTTATACACCAAGACATCTGCAAGTCTCAAACCTAAACCGGTGTATGAGAAGAACCCCAAATCAACCTCTTTCCTAGCTGGGACACCCGCACGATAACAAATATCAGCAAAGGTATCACGAACCAGGTCATGTCTATATTTGAGACCAATACCACTCGAACAATGCAAGGCATGGTCCCCAAAAATATCCATCTCTCTACCACAACTGGTGCAACTGTCTCCTTCCTCGAAAAGAGGGATCCCAAGCCTATAACGCAAGATAGCTCTGAAATGTCGAGGCCCAAGTTTTTGGTTAAGCCCAGCAATCGGAATGGCCAACAAGTAATCCTGCGCATGCTTGATCCTGTTGCTCTGCCACAGGGCTGAATCCCGCTCCGACATAACAAACCGATTAGGTAGGTCTTTCTTCACAACATCGAAGTATTTGATTGCCAAGGAACTCATAGAATGGGGGGCAATATCATCAATGCAAAATGAACAACTGTCAATACCACATACCTGTTTGTATAAGAAAAGTGCATGATCAAAACTAAGACTCAAATTGGACACACCAGACTGTCTCAAAATGTTTTCCTGCTGAGCTCTTGTCTGACAGCAAGATGCCATATAGCAATACTGCATAGTATCCTCCATGGTGTAAACCCCTAACCCGCCACACTTGATGGGAAGTGTAGCAAGCCTTTGTTGCAGGAAACCAAATCACGGGCTATCCGCCGTGACAAGATGTCTAAGAAACTGTTTGAGGTGATTATCAAAAAGTACTTGTGCCTCTCCCAAATACTCCGGCTTAGTTGTCCGCATAGCAAAGTATAACCTCGAGACACCAGACCAGTTCCTCAACAGTAAAAGCTCACATTGGGGATCTTTGAGCTTATGTATAGCATCAATTAGGCCTGTGGTCTTATGAACTCTGCTAACTACCATGCTCTTGCAAAACTGGGGGTTCAGGCTAACAGGTCCTCCCAACAGCTTAACCCTCTCTGCTGGCCGGCATATACGAGGGGGGAAAACGCCCTCAACTAAACTTCTGCTGTCAACTGTAGGCCAGAAAAGTTCAGTCTTGGAGACATTAAGATGCAAACCTAAGGGAACACCTTCTTGCTGAATAATGTCCTGGGCTTTGGCCACCATCAACGTGTCTCCAATTAAGGTCCCATCATCTAAATACCATGCTTGAAGATCCAAAGAACACGATTCTGCAATTCGATGTATCAAGGGGTGAAGAGTCAAAGCAAATAACATGGGACCTAAAGGATCTCCCTGTTGTACTCCCTGAGCTGACAAAAGAGTCTTGTCCATATAGTATAGTCTAGCAGGAGCCGCATAGCAGAACTCTAACCATTTAGAGATAGAAGGACAATGTTTCCTTACCTCACCAATCATTGCAGACCTGCTTACAAGATTGAAGGCATTAGAGAAGTCAACCAAGAGCATGAACGTAGTCGTTGAGTCCCTCTTCGCCTCAAGGAGCATGTTGACCGCATGAAGAATGGACTCACCCCCACAAGGAACCCCCACACCAAACTGAAAGTCACTGGGGTGGCTTTCCATTTCTTTACCAACATGAGAAGCGGCAACTTTAGAGACCAAGCGTCTCCAAATAGTACCTACGGTGATAGGACGTATGCCACCCCCGGTCTTGAGCAAGGGAGTAAGGGGAGCTGAAGCCACAAACTCTCCTAGAGAAGATGGACAACCACCTGCAAGCCATATGTTAACCAGCTGGGTTATTGAATTAATGAGCTCATCTGACACTACAGCTGCAGACCCACTCAAAGCATCAACTAGATGTTGGGCACGAAGGCCATCTCTCCCACATGAGGTCTCCTTAGGGAAACTCTTCAGCTTGTTAAGAACCAAGTCCTTAGATGCGATGAAAGATGGTTACGCTACAGGATCTGTTGGTATCAAAGGAGGAGCCGTGTGAGGGTGCTTGTCTTGTAGTTCCTCCAGAGTCCCTGAATTAGGTGGGGCCACTCCATTGGAAGTCAAGGTACGAATAGCAGCAGTGTATAGTCCATTACTTAGCTTCTTACGAAAAAGTCGTATATCATCTGCCTCCTGATCCTCTTGCGTCTTCTCCTGGTTATTCCTCTTGTTCTTATGTCGTTCTTCTTGCAAGGCAGTGTGCTCCTCCAATGCTCTTTGGATCAAGGTGGCACAACCGTTTGGTTCAGACCATCTTTGCAGAGAAAACTGAATAGCGGCAATCTGCAATTTTTTCCAGTTGCCGGATTGCTCTTCCGAACTACTTTGGGGAAAGTAAATTCGAAGAGTGCATATAGGAAAAATGAGCAACTGGACCCACAGAGAGATGTCATTAGGATTGTTAACAACCCTCTGAATAGCAGCATTAAAGGTCCTGGCGAAGAGAAGCTTGCATTTAGCAGGGATGCTAGCAACCGTACATATCTGGCTCTGAAGAACTCGGTCCAACAACTCAAGATCAAGACTGGGAAAATTGTTACCTCCTACATCAAGAGGAACCTCATTATCCACATCTAATAATGGAGCAGGACATGAAATACCATGCGCCAAGAAGTCCGCTCGCTTTCCATTCCAAGGACAAAGGATTACTTCTCCGTTATGTCTGCAAGATTTACTCCAAGCCAACATATGCATGCAAGGATAGCATAGCCATATGCGCATACCCTGTAGAGTACTCTCCCAAGCCTTGAACACTCTAAAATCGCTGCAAATTAATTGACGACACCTCTCTTTGCTCTCTTCATTAGGAAAATGCTTATCACGTAGTTGTCCGTACAAGGACCCATGGTTGTATCCTCTGCCATTATTATTTTTACAACCATCAAAACCATGCAACGGGCATCGAAACTTACCTGTAATGGGGGGTAAGTTCACGACACTCTGTGGAATATCACATGTTGAAGAGGAACCCGGCAAACCAGGTTCAAAAGAGGTGTCAACTGCCACTCCTGACCGCGCATTACTGCTTGCAGGAGAACCACTCTTTTTCCGAGAGGAAGCTCTATTGGAGGGAGTTGTAGACGATGGCAAAGTGTTCACAGACTGAAACGCAAGGGAGGCAGCACCATTAGACTAAACTGCAAGGGAGACAACACCATTAGCGACAGTTGCAGATGATCGGAAACTTGCAGCTTGATTTTTCCCGTCAATGGCTCCATTGACAGGAGTTGCAGAGGATTGAAAGGAGGCTTGATGTGTCACATCACCACCAGAGGGGACTGAAATGATATCAGACGCACCACCTGCAGCAGAGGTTGCCGTGGAAGCTGTCGGCAAAGTGTCGATGATCTTTTTCCGTACATAAACACCATTGAAGCAGGTTCCAGATGCCTTATATGATGTTCCAGGAGCTGATCTTTTTTTTTTCTTTTTTTTTGATGCGAAGAAAAAACTTTATTAAAAATTAAACTGGTTTGTCTGACATAATAGTGGCTGCCAGGAAGTCTGGGAAATCATTCAGCCAAGAACATGAAACGCCCTTTTTACGGGCATGCTTCGCTAATTTGTCAGCACACTTATTCATAAGTCTGTTTGTGTGCAACATGTCCAACTGTTGAAAGAACTTAAATAAAAAAGAGTGTCTTCAATCACACCGCGTAACTCCCACGGAACTCCAGAGCTTTGTCCTTGTAGACCCTTGATCAAGCATCTATAGTCAGTCTCCACCACAATATCCTTGAAGCCAAGTTCCATTCCCCAGGTGACAGCTTCTAGGACCGCAAGACACTCCAATTCTTCAGCTCATGTCGCTCCGTTCACATACTTGCATCTTGAAGCTACATGGGTGCCTGCAAAATTCCTAAAAATTAGACCATAACCTCCAGCTTTTGAAATGTGACAATAGGAAGCATCACAGTTAACTTTAATGATGGTATTATCAGGTGGTTTCCAAGGAAGAATGCATGTGTTAGGTTTAGGAATTGATATTTCACTGCTAACACTACGGGCATTATGCAAAAATTTTGTTATGGACTTCACTAGTTGTTGAGGAGAAGACTTCCTCCCTTCATGCACTGCTGAGCACCTATCCTTCCACAGAAACCATGAGATAACATCCATCTTGATAATCTGTTCTTCGTCTTCATTTTCGAACCAGCTGATCACCCATTCACTTAGTGAGTTGACTTGTGTATTCTCGACTCTGTAGCCCACAATATTGAACCACACTGCTCTCGCAATAGGACAAAAAAGAATAATGTGCTTAGAGCATTCCAGGTTGTATTGACATCTAGCACAAGATAGATCTTCTTGTTTGAGGTTTCTATTTACCCTTTCTCTTGATGAGAGGATATCCTTCACACATTTCCATAGGAATGTCTTAACCCTTGGGATCGTATCTAATCTCCAGATTTTCTTGTAGATATTGTCTCTACTTTGAGTGTTCAGATTAGCACCACCATGATACTTTAGATTGTAGAGCAGATTATATTCAGACTTGACCGAGAAGACACCATTCCTTGTACTCGTCCAGATAAGTTTATCTCTACTCGCAGCTGGAACTCTCATCTTCAGAACTAGCTCCGCGGTATTCCTGTCAAAAATTCTGTTTACAAGAGGAACATTCCAGGATTTAGTGTCAGCGTCAATAATATCCGCAACATGAGTGAGAATGAAAGAGTTAACTGTAATATCAACAGGATTAGGAGGATGATTGAGGTTGATAACCCATTTGTCCTTCCAGATTCGTATATTTTTGCCATCGCCAAGAGACCAAAAGCTGTATATCTTGATGAAATCGAGTTGTGAATAAACACATTTCCATGACCATGTAGAGTCCGACTTCCTTGACATATGGAGAGGAGAGTCATTATCAAAGAATCTCGCTTTCAAGGCAGTAGACCATAAAGTGTTTTCAGTGGTGCACACTCTCCAAGCAGTTCTTGCCAAAAGGGCATTATTAAAGAGTTTCAGATCCCTGAAGTTTAAACCCCCATCCTCTATACTACGACACAAACTCGGCCAGCTTGCTAGAATTAAGCCCTGATTAACTTGTTTATCCCACCAAAATCTGAGTTGGATTGAGTCCATCTTCTTGATAATATCCACTTGTATTCTAAAGTTATACATTTGGTGCAAGGGGATAATATTCAATACTGTCTTAACCATAACCGTCATTCCAGCTTGAGCTTGCAATTTTCCTCTCCATCTAGTTAGCCTTCGTTCCATATTATTGATTAGGAAATTGAAGGAACTTTTTTCTTTATATTTAGGAACAAAGGGATGCCAAGATACCTCTCATTAGGATCCATGAGCTGAACCTGAAGTAGATTGATGAATCGCAGCTTGTCTTCCTCACACACATTTTTGCTGAAAGAGACTGATGATTTCTGATAGTTTAATAGCTGACCTGAACTGGCACTGAAAAGAGCTAGAATTTGTTGAAGATGAGAGATGTTTTCTTCATTTTCTTTAGTAAACACCAGACAGTCGTCTGCAAAAAGAAGATGGCTAACCGGAGGAGCTCTGCTTGCAATTTGTATACCCTCAATTCTCCTATCTTGTTCACCAGCCACCATTGCTCTTGAGAAGGCCTCCATTGCTATAATAAAGAGATAAGGTGAGATGGGATCTCCTTGGCGAATACCACGAGTAGGAAAGAAAGGAGTGCATGATGAGCCATTGAGTATGATATAAATCTCAATTGTGGAGATACACTGAGAAAGTCCCACTCGATTCTGTCGAAAGCTTTCGACATATCGAGTTTTAAAGCCAGGTATATGTCGCCTTTACTTTTCCTTTTCATAGTGTGAATTATTTCGTGTGCGAGGCTGATATTATCCGATATTAATCGTCCAAGCACATACGCAGATTGGTAAGGAGAAATGCATTTGTCAAGTAGTAGTTTCAGACGCCTTGCCATGAGCTTCGATATGATCTTGTAAGCTGAGTTACAGAGAGCAATAGGACGGTAATCAGAAGGTGTTTGTGGGACCTTTACCTTAGGAATCAGAATAATTCTTGTTTGGTTAAGTTTCTTGCTTATAAAACCCGAGCGAAAGAAGTTTTGGACCATCCCTATAATGTCATCTTTAACCGTGCACCACTGTGTTTGAAAAAAGCCAGGAGGGAAGCCGTCAGGACCCGGGGAATTCCAAGGTTGCATTGATTTTAAGGTGTTGTGAATTTCTTCCTCAGTTGGTATCTGCATTAGAGCCACATTATCAGATTGAGAGATAACCGGAGTAATATTCGACAGAAAAGACTGATTCACCACTGGATTTGTTGTAGTCATGATTTCATGGAAATGGTCTGTGAGAAGTGAAGAGAGTGAATCTCTATTTGAACACCATGCTCCATTCTTATCCTGCAAAGCATCTATACGATTCCGTGTTTTCCTCTTATTAGCATTGATATGATGAGACTTGGAATTAGTATCAACTTTTTTGAAGAAAGAGTCCTTGTTTTTCTGAGCCCAGAATTCCTGCTTAATCTTCTCCCATTTCTCAATGTCTTGTTCAATCTGGATGACCAGGTCTGTAGAAGCATCAGGGTTGCTTGACATGTGAACTTTATCCAGTTGGGAATGGAGCTCATTGATGTTGTTGTCTATGTGACCAAAGGTAGCTTTATTCCATCTGGCGAGGACACGTCGAGTGAGAGCAATTCGTTGTTGCAGTTTATGAGCAGCTGAACCATTGAAGTATTCACTCCATGCTTGGGCAATGACGTCTGTGCATGACCTGTCTTTTAACCAGCAGGCAAAGAATTTCCAGTTTCTACCAACAAAATTGTTAGCCACGTAGAGATTCAACATAATAGGAGTGTGGTCAGAGCTTAGATGGGTTAGCTGAGATAAGCAGGAATCAGGGAAACTAAGCAGTTACTTGTTATTGATCAGAGCTCTATCTAGCCTAGATCTAATCGCACCAGTGCCATGTTTGTTGTTTGACCACGTGTACGGTTTACCTGAAGAGCCTAAGTCAAAGAGTCCTGCATCATGAATACATTGTAGGGCTGACGGGGAACTACTGGTAGAACTAGATGGTCTGTTGCCCCGATCTTCCGGACATAAAGTAAGGTTAAGATCACCTATGAGGACCCATGGATGCTTAACTTCATTACCAAGTTCTCTAATGTACTCCCACTGTTGAGCTCTCTCAGTTGGTTTACATGAGCCATACACACAACTTAAGAGCCATTCTGGCTTTGATGGGTCATTCTTGACCAGACAATGAAACATATTCTTGGATGAGTGAACTATTTCAAAGTCAAAACCGTCTTTCCATAGAAGTAACATACCACCAGACAAGCCTATTGATGGTTCATACGCAGAGTTAGGAAATCCTAGGTTTTTAGCTAGGTTCAAGATCTTATCTGAATTAATTTTTGTTTCTGAAATAAACACAATATCAGGGTCCTGCTGTTTTACTAGGTTCCTTATATGATCTCTGGTATTTTTGCCATTAAAGCCTTGGCAGTTCCATGATATAGCTTTCATTATGCTACTGACAAGAGTACAATGAAGGAATTGAAGTATCAATGGAAGATGTTGAGAGGGGTATTTACTGAAAAACAGGGAGCTTGGAAATAATTGAGAAGAAACTATGCTTGTAACAGACAAAAGATTGTAATGAAAAGCAATCAATAATGAGGGACTTAAATAAATGCACCTGCGACACAGACACAGAAAGGCAGAGGGGTTAATGTGATGATTGATAATAGATGCAGCGAATGAAATAAATGCAGCGGGCAGACTACGAGAGGAATTAAAAGGCTTGCAAGAGAAGTAAGTTGATGACCCGTAATAATGCCTCAAAAGATTTAAAAAAAAATAAAAAAAATTGAAGTATAAAGTGAAAAATTACCTTAGGCACAGCTCTACCCCCAGGATTCCAAGATTGTTGTTCTACAGCCTCTTCTGAATTGTTGGTTTGTATCCCACTCTGATCAGTTAGAGAACCCGAACCTCCTTTCTGGATCAACATCGAATCCACATTCTCCTTTCTCTCAAAGACAGGGTTATTATGGGTGAGGATATTGTTATGGGTGGGGGAGAGGGTGATATTAGCAGGGTTACCTTCTCTCAATCTTTTAGTCCTTCTGTTTTCTGTCTGATCAATATTGTCTGCCATTTCCAAGTCAGAAGAGGAGTTCTCATAGTCAGCCAAAGATTCATTAACAACCTCTAGGTTTAGAGTTTTTGTTGCTGGTATTTCTTTCCCTTCATCAGTCTTGGTCCAAGCCAGATGGTCTTTATCCGTCATCCTTGCCAATTTTAACTCCAGTTCAATTATTTCACATCTAGCCGCGTCATGATCCAGGGTAAAACATCACCTACAGATACAATAAGGATGTTTTTCATAGTGATATGTTATCCAAATTCTCCCACATGTTGTTGTGTCTATCCATCCACCTCCTTTTAGAGGGTCTCTGAGGTTGATTTCCACATAGACCGTAGTTGAAAGAATTCCTCTTGGGGACCTAGTGGACACCACTCTGCGACCTAAATCTTTGCACATCTCATCAAGGATTTTGCTAGTAACAGGAATATTACCCAACCCTCTTAGCTGTACACACCATTTTTGTTTCTCAAACTTTTGAGCAGCAACATCTTTGTTAGCATCAAACTTCTGGAGCATGAGAAGATAACCATCCACTGTCCATGGTGCTCTTTTTAGAACGGCTGCAATAGCCTTCTCTTCCTGGAACTTGAACACAAAGAGGTTTATACCTTTTGTTTGAACGTCTACTCTCTTGTGCTTTCTCCAAATACGCTTAACATGCTCCTTATCATCATCATAATCGATTATCTCATCACCAAAGAACTTTCCTAACAAAGTTGCGGACCATTCATCCGCAGCTTGGTTGATTATTTCAGCTGATTCAACTGTACTTCTTATTGGCCTGGAAGATCGAGGGGATAAAGTAGCAGTAGCCATGCTAGCAGAGATTCTTTCAATAGCTGGGTTATTAGTATTGTTCATGTCTGTCATGTGAATACAAGGGATGGAATAGGGTTTTGGTAGAGAGAGTTTTGGGGCTGAATGATGTGTATGGGGTTGTGAATATCTAATCGGATTATATAGCAGAACCCTAGTTTTTGTAGGGTGAATAATCTTGTATTTCTGGCAAGAAAATATTTGCCAGCTGGTATTTTCCTGGAAACTTTTGAATGGATTTTGAATTATAGGATGGAGGGGGAAAAGCCTGGAAAAACTCTTGTTTTTATGGTAAGTTTCTTGAATCGGTTTTACTGAGTTTCTGATCTTTGAAAACCAAAGTTTACAGGATCTGAGAACTGCCGTTTGAGGATATGAAGAATGACTGTAGGTAGTGATGTTTGAAAGGATAAACTGCAAACGACTTTTGCTGGGTGGAACTGATGTTTGAGAGGTAATACGACTTGTTGACAAACTAGCACGACTTGCTGAAACAACTCAAAAACTTGAGAGCTTTAGAGCTACCATGACATGGTATACAACAATGGGAACTGAAGGGAGAGCTGCAAAAAAATTGTTAAAACCAAAAAATATTAGTCCGATGTAAATATCTAGGAAGAGATAAAATAATAGAAAGAAAATAACAGGTAAATCGATTAGCAGGAAAGATCTAAGATGGCAGTAACATGAAAACTCAAATAATAACAACAAGAAATTTAAAACAGACAAAACATTCAATGAGTGATTAAAACTACTATGTGATCTATGCTAGCATGATTGTTTGATTAGGATTTAGGATGAAGCATAAAGCTAAATCAGAGATTTTGAAAGTTTTGGAGGGATTTAGAAAATCGCCAGTCCGAGAATTGCGGAAACCCTATCTCTCATTTGTCGATCCTGCAGATTACGAACACCTGAATGTCCCCAATGAAGAAGAACCTCAAGAAAACAATCAGGTATGCTTTATTTCTCTCAAGAAAGTTGAAATCCCGTAAAAAATGTGATTTTTGTGAGTTCCAGTAGGAACTTACGGCTTGAAACAGCAGCCGTAAGTGAGACTTACGCCTGAAAGTTCTTCAGATCCGAGCCGTAAGTCTACAATTTGGGGATTTTCCAAGTCGTACATGAGTTACGGCGATGCCCGACTTGATCTTACCAGACGTAAGTCTGTGCATGGGAATATTCAATGCCCATACTTACGGCTTAAAGTTTGTACTTACGGCTCATAAACTTGCGACCACCAAGTTTTTAGGCCAGACTTACGGCTTTTAAATTTGTGACCTTAGTGGCCGTAAGTAAGGTTACGTCCACTAAATGAGCACCAATACCCAGCCGTAAGTACTCCTGTTTGATAGAATAATTTTGAGTTTTCGAAAAAGGTTAGTTACGAATAGTTATGAAAGTATCGGTTTGAGTCGTAACTGGTTCTACGTCTTATGTTTCCAGACATAAGTTTACAATGGTGACTAATTTAACACCTTGTTTTTTTTATGTTGTGTAGATTGCGCCAATAATTGTTCTCATCGATAATCAACCACCGGCTTCTCGTGTTTGGCATGACACTACCGCTCACTATGCACCTCATGTCCGAACCATTGTAAGCGTACCCTCTTATGTATATGAATGCGTTCTACAGCAACACAAATTCTACTGCGACAAGGAACGTCGTCCACCTCACCAACTCTCTTGCGTCGAAGATTACGAACTGGTCGTGCATTAAAATCACAAGTGCAAGGGATATAGCTGGGGCCAGTATCATTTTCATCGCCCAATAGTGGTAGAATATTACGAACTGGTGTTATTATGGCAGGTAGATACTCCCTTTCTGCACCTTGTTGTGGAAGTTGCTCAATAACTTGGCTAGTTTCATTTGGTTCAATCAGAACACTTGATTCTGGAATGTCTTGTTGCGTTGTTTCAGTAGGTGCAATCAAGGGACTTGTTTCTGGTTCTCCGATGCACAAAATATAAGAGACAAAAGGGAAAAATTGGTTGTCAGTGTAACTTACGTATAAGAAGTCAAACACTTTAGTAGCCGTACGTATACTTACGGCTGCTAACTTCCACTTATGGCCTGTAACCTTACGACAAACAAATTTTGATTCAAAAAAGACTTACGGCCACTAACTAAATTGATGGTATTAGCCGTAAGTAAGTTACGGCCTCTAATGTAAACTTACGGCTTGGATCTGAAGCTTTAATGGCAAACTAACTTACGGCTAGTTGTTCTTCAGATTGCAGCCGTAAGTACTTCTGGTTCACGGATTTTGATTATCATGGAGTGAATCTGGCCTAGTTTTTAATATAAACGAGGGGATTTAGATGCTTACCTTAGGTGGTCCATTGTTCCAGCATTGTTAGTTGCTTCCATGGTCAACAAAATCGAAAATCAAAAAAGAAAGTGGCAGAGAATGGGGAAGGGGGGGTAAGAGAGGAGAGTAGAGGAAAATATTACGATGTTCTGATTTTTAAAGTTTGGTTTTTTTTTATAATTAAGTATTTTTGTTATAATTAGGATGAGGTATAATTAGATGGGATATTAAGATTAATCAAAAGGATAACTTAGAAATTTTATGAAGTTTAAACACCCCTTAAAAAATCGGGTGGATATTTGAAGTAAAAGTCGAGGGGCTTCACTTTTTAGAAGCCCCTAAATCAGCTATCTTATTTTATGCATGGCATGAAACAGTACTTGCAGTGCAATTTGTCTTTGCTGTGTTTGAGTTTAATCTTCATCATACTACAAATTACAAACCAATCACTCTACCAAAAAAATGGAATGGCATTCTGAAGTTAAGGTTAGCACGCTCATAAATGATTAAAACAGGAGTAGCACTTCAAACTTCCAATTGATGGAATTTGTCTATGGTGAAGTATCACATTATAGATTGATTTTTTTTTTACAGAAAGGTTGTGGAAGTAACGTTCTTAACCTAAAGAAAGAAAGAAGTGTCTATTACAAAAAGAACATCGACAGCTACCAGACACAACAAAAGCAACCATCTTCATATACCTTTTTTTTTCCGTGTAAATTGAATTACCACACCTTTAACCTATTTTCCTCTCATGCTATTTCACCTCTATAACTTTGTGATAAACTCATTTAAGTAAAACAACTATGATAAGGAACAAAAAAGAACTGTACATTACCAGCACTCCAGAAAATCGCAAAAGGATGGCCGGTAGAATTAGTTATGAATCAACATTGTTAGTTATGTGGTTTGACGTTTCTGAAGCTGCCTGCAACACACTAATTTGCATCAGTCGAATTCAGTCATTCTGAAGAAAAAAAAAATCAAGTAGAATAGAATCATTTCTACCTTAACTTCTCGGAGGATTTCCTCAAGCTCGGATATTATCTCTGAAAATGAAGGCCGGCTGGTAGGAACCCCTTCCCAGCATCTCTGCATCAAGTCCAGTAGTCTGGGATTTACGTTTTCTGGTATTGACGGTCTCAAACCCTATATGTCAGTACAAGAAAACATTAAAGTGAATAGCACGTCCAATAGTAAGAAACAACTACACGGTAAGTCGGAAAAATTGCGACCCAAAATAAAGTTTACTGAGCAATATTAGTAGGAGAGGAATCACATTTACTCTGGTGTCTTGAAGATTATACAAGTACAGTAAAGCTTTTCTGTAAAATCATGCCACTTCATCATTGCCCTAACAAAGACACTTTTCCTTAAAATAAATACTTGGTTTCACAAACCTGTCTAACTCCTAGGGCAGCTTGCAAAGGGGTCATTGTATCATATGGCACCTACAATGAAAACATCATAGCTAAAGATTACTACATCCAGAAAACAACCACTAATTCAACTCTGCATGTAGCTTAGAGAAGTACCTTAGCGGTTGTGAGCTCCCATAGCACGATAGCAAAACTGAAAACATCTGCCTTCTGATCGTACGGCTGATGATTTATAACCTGAAAAAGGAACATAAGTGGGATGCGAACAAGTTATAAGCTTCTGCGAGATGAAGAAGGATCAGCATAAATCAAAGTAATATTCATAAATCTGATCACATAGTGAATGAGCTCTTCATCAACTAAGTTTATTTTGATTTAATGAGAATACATATAGAAAGACCTCAAGTTAAAAATAGAAAAAAATATAATCATAAGCAAAAGTGTGAAGAATCAAAAGCACTACACACTGCTCTGACCTCATGTTACCGCTACCAATGTCAAATTTATAACCCATTTGCACTTCATAATGAAGGTGTACTAGTAAGAGCATCTACTGAAATATAAGTGAACTGTAATACCAATAGACGAACCACAAAATATAAGGACTCTACGGAGTGAAAACGAAAGCATGAGCACAGGGTAACAAGTAGTCATGTTCATTGATAATCATGCAATGCAAATCTAACATAAGTCTTCCGCAAATTCATTTTAAAACATAAGAAAGCTGCTGTGAAATCGACGAAGTGAACCTTCCCAGACTCGCACATGTGAATGCCTTCAAGACACTTAACAGGTGATAAATTACTACTCTTCAAGAAGACATGCAACTTGAAAACTATTTAAAATTGGAAAGTGAAGTCCCAGTAGTGTGGAGAACACATCTTAGACAGCCCCCGAAATCAGGCTCAAGAATTCAATAAGAGAAAAACAAAAATGAAACCAAAACTAACCCAAGTCATGCTCAAGATTTTACAGATTGCACGGCATATGTACGTTTACTAAGACCATTTACATAGGACCTCTCTGTTTTCAGGCTGCCTGATTCTCCAAGTGAAAATATGCAGTGCAGCACTGCAGCTTAATTATTTATTTCCATCGATCCTCCACATGTATATTGTTAGATATCTAGAGGGTCAAATTCAAGTGGTAGAAGGCAGCGCAGGGTTTAAAAGAATCCCACCTCCGGTGCCATCCATCTGTATGTTCCAGTTTCTGCAGTCATTTCCCCTCCTTGACTTTGGAAACGAGCAACACCAAAATCTGCCACTTTTACAACCTTGTGAATTCAAATTAAATCATGAGATTCAGAAACAAGAACAAATTTCATCAAAGACATATAAGGGAACTTCATATAAGTGTAGGCTTAAATAGCATGGCAACTAAATTGTGATCAATTAATGTAAGTAGTAAAATAATTATGGATCAGAAGCTAGTAGCCAAACACAATTTGTTTTTTTAAGTTATCATGCTTCCTGTCCTCTAGATGAAGGCTTAATATTGATGAAGTGGAGAGTAGGCCATTGGCTTGGACAAACTAGGACAAGGCAAAGAGCACATAAAGACTATCAGTTCTGTGAAACACGAGAGCACATAAAGACAGAACCACAATCTAGATTAGATATAGCCAACCACAATTTGTTTTTAGCTATCAGTCCTTGAGTATTCAATTTTCCTGATGTTACACTAGTAGTTTCAAAAAAAAATAAGTAAATATATATATATAGCCAACTTCCCTGAAAATTATCCATTTTAAAGGAAGCAATCATAACCACACAAACAATCATGTAGTTCTGAATTCTATAATGTACTTGAATAGTTTGTATCCACGAATTGCTACATACATGATCAATATCCATCAGCAGATTGGCTGTTTTCAGATCCCTATGAATTATGTTCTTTTGATGCAAATACTCCATTCCTTTGCAAATATCGATTGCAAATTCCAACAGAAGACTAAGTCCCAAGACGTTATGATGCTTATGCAGAAAATCATAGAGACTTCCTCCAGGCATATATTCTGCAACAAAGAAAATAAGAATCATGTATAAAAGGACAGGCTGCACGGAAGGTAAAAAAAAAATTCAATTTGCACAACTAAACCAAATGCCAGAAACCCTCATCGGCCCCAGGCTTTGAATCCTAACTCAAGAATGGGATGGGAGATAGTTCCCGACAAGCACTTACAGACCCCTTGGTTGTTCCTAGAACACACTAAAATTGGTTTATTTCATATTTTTCTGTTTTTATACACGGTTATTGGACATGCTTCAACCACTCAAAATAAGAAAATCAACAAGAATGAAGGGAACTTGCGAAAATTAGAATAAGATATGGATGACATGGGCATATCCTTGAGACGGTTAAGGAGACAGGAATGGACACAAAGTAACCTGTATTCTAATAGTTACTGTGTTAAGAGAGCTACACAGTTTGTTGTTCCTCCAGAGGGTGATTGTTGGAGGATTTAGTAAACAGTGAACAAACCCACTTTATGATACACCGCAACTCTTTGGAATTTTATCAAGAGGCAAAAATGCCTAGACATGGTCAAGGGGATACATTTGATGTTTACTAGGGCATAATGTGGCAAACATTAGCTCAACACTGAAAAGAGAGTACAAGAGAACCATGTGGAGACAAGATTTACAAAAGCCAACAACTAGTCATATTTATACAATCAGAAGAGTATACTTGCATGTACCACAGATGACATTCATAAAGAGAAACTAAATGTTACTACACTGACAAAAAGATAACAGTCAATAAGATTAGCTTTACCTGTTACAATGCACAAGTTTGGAAACTTTGTGCAGGCACCAATGAAACGAACAACATTTTTATGTTGAACCTCTCTGCAGTGAAAAAAAAAAGGAGTAAACAGGAAATAGTTCCTAGACAGGTTCAGGGTTCCAGATGACAGATATCTTGACTTGCACACATTGTAGTTGATTCCTTTTATTGTTAAACTTACGCTATTGGAGTTCGGTTAGGAAAACATAATGCTTAAATTAAAAGCAAACTGCACAAATTTCACCAAGCCACAAACCTTAGGATTGTTACTTCTTGTGCAAATTCTGCCTCTAAAGTTTCACTCAAATGTTCAGGTTTAAGGACCTTAACAGCAACATCTTGACCCAGATAAACTCCACGACATCTTTTCATAAACACAATATACAATACATAAACAGCTAAGAATATGGATAAAAAGAATTTAAAAATAAAAAAGGAGAGCTTGAATTGCGACTCACAAATCTCCACCAGATCCACATCCTATTTTATCTCCTATCTTCAACAATCGCCTATCGATTTCCCAATCGCCACATTTGGGTTCTATTGCTAGTGCCTTCTCCAAGGCCGAATGAGAAGGGGAAGAACCAGACCAGGTTCCCTATATTTAAAGCAACGAAATTATTTTCGCTCTCAAGCCTAAAATAGTGATTCCATATGAACATAGCTCATACAATTCAGCCAAGAAATGACGTCCTGCAACCATTATCATGACATGCCTATGAAGTAATAACATAGCTCAATCGTTGTTATTTTCTCTGGCAAGGTACTTGCTCTTGCTTTGTGTTCGAAATAAATTCGTAACTCAGAGCAACCAAACAGAGCAATAAGGAACAATGAAGCTCGT
>JAJJMA010204074.1:984-18923 GCA_023529015.1 Papaver nudicaule | reverse complement strand
TCAGCACAATAATCTCTGCCCACTCTCTGAACTTAGCAACGGAACTGGAAGGAAATAAACAAGCAGAGCGCAAAACAAAGCAAGAAGAGGGGAAAAGAAGACAGGATAGTAGCTGCTTCTGGGATGTTCTGAGAAGGGTAAAACGACTTGTATTTATAGGAGAGGCTATTAGGGTTTGAGCCTAAAATTACTTGCAAAACACTTTTCGTTTACTTGGGAAACAAGGAGAGAAAATTAAGCATCAAGAAAACTCGAGTTTGGCCAGAAATCGGAATTTACTAAAAATAAAACTTATCTCCACCGCGTGAAGATATTCTCCCATAAATAAATCTCAAAGAAAATATTTTGTAAATACTAAAAATATTTTAGGCGGTTAATGGAACTTGGTTGACTCGCACAAGTGCGCTTGGGCACAAAGGATAGCAGTGTCCTTTTTTCCCGCCCGCCCCCACCCATAAGAGTAGGAAAGGTCCTTACTCATATAGTGGCATTCATCTCTAGTTTTATCCCATATGGGACTAAACTTTAACACTTTCATTCACTCAAAGAAAATGAGCAAGTATCCTAGTGACCCTTAGGTCACAAGATCAAATCCAACCAAGACCAAATCAAAATATATAAAAAAAACCCCATTTTCTCCAACAATCCCCCACATGAATGAAATCTCGATAAAAACAGAGTGCGGAATCCACCACATAGGCAAAGGTGTCCAAAGGATTGAACCTTTGCTTTAGTGAGAAATTACCGAAGCTACTTGCTAAGTACAGTGAACGCGATGTCTTGAACTGCTAGCGTTTGGTGTAACTTGCGATAACTACCACATGGTGTCATCCTAGTGTTGCTAAGTTCGATGCCGTTGTGTCCATTTTGGCCCTGGACATATCTTGTTTCTCAGAATGCTCTAGAGAACCAGCTCATGTTCTCATAGGAAGCGGCCCACTTCCACATTCAGATAGGTGAGTTTCCATCAAGAGTGTTACTGCTACACCCCACTTCAATCTTAAATTGAAACTATGGAACTCATTAAGACTTAATTAAAATCATCCTTCACATGCAGTCACACTATCACACAATACACCATAGGGAGGGACTGAGAATATAATTCAAGATTATAATTCTCCGATAGTGCCTAGCTTTTCATCACTACAGGTTAGTTGTCTCATTCGAAACCTTATTCTTGGGATCTCCAGTCTGTAAGGTTGAGTGTCCCCCATAATGACTTTTAATTAGTTGAGCTTAAGTCCCATCCCCCTCGATGCACTTCTAACTTTCTCTTTGCCCAATCCTTTCGTCAAAGGATCCGCGATATTCACCTCTGACTTTACATAGTCCACGGTAATAACGCCGGTCGAGATTAGTTGCTTCAGTGAATTATGTCTTCTACGTATATGTATAGACTTACCATTGTACATACTGTTCTTACTTCTAGCAATCGCAGATTGACTATCACAGTGTATAGATATAGCTGGCACAGGCCTATGCCAAAGAGGAATGTCTTCTAAAAAGCATCTTAGCCACTCGGCTTCCTCTCCTGCTTTATCTAACGCAATAAACTCTGATTCCATAGTGGAACGAGCAATAACAGTCTGCTTGGAAGATTTCCAAGAAACAGACGATCCAGCTAGAGTGAATACATATCCACTCGTAGACTTAGACTCTTCTGAGTCTGCAATCCAGTTAGCATCACAAAATCCCTCAAGGACGGCAGGATATCCTTCGTAATTCAAACAATAATCCATTGTGTACTTTAAATACCTAAGCACTCTAATAAGTGCATCCCAATGTATCTGTCCTGGATTGCATGTATACCTGCTTAACCTACTCACTGCATAGGCAATATCTGGCCTCGTACAGTTCATCAAATACATCAAGCTTCCTATGACTCTTGAGTATTCAAGTTGGTTAACTCCTTCACACTTATTCTTCTTGAGATTACACACAGAATCATAAGGGGTACTAACAGGTTTACATTTAAACTGATTATATTTCTTTAGCAGAGACTCAACATAATGAGACTGACTCAAACTATAGCCTTTAGAATTCTTTCTAATCTTCATCCCTAACATTACGTCAGCGGGGCCTAAGTATTTCATGTCAAAGTTCTCATTCAGCATTTTCTTAGTGGAGTTAATAACATCTATGTTTGTACCTAATATGAGCATATCATCTACATACAAGCACACAATCACACATGCATCCTCAACAAGTTTAGTATAAACACACTTGTCAGATTCATTAATTTTAAAACCACTAGAAATCATAACATGATCAAATTTCTCATGCCACTGTTTAGGTGCTTGTTTAAGTCCATACAAAGATTTAATCAGTTTACACACTTTGTTTTCACAACCCTTCACTACAAAGCCCTCAGGTTGTTCCATGTAGATTTCTTCATCTAACTCACCATTTAGAAACGCTGTCTTGACATCCATCTGATGTATCTCAAGGTTATGAACAGCAGCTATCGCAATTAACATCCTAATGGAGGTAATTCTACTTACTGGTGAATAGGTGTCAAAGAAATCTTCTCCTTCTCTTTGTCTGTAGCCTTTAACTACCAATCTAGCCCTGTACTTCTCTACAGTTCCATCTGTCTTACGTTTCCTCTTGAAGATCCATCTACAACCTAAGGCTTTAAACCCTGGTGGCAAATCTACTAACTCCCAGGTTTCGTTTTTGTCAATGGAATCAATTTCATCAATAGTAGACTCCTTCCAGAAAGGAGCTTCAGGACTAGACATTGCCTCAGCGTAAGTCTGTGGATCAGTCTCAGCTAAGCAAGTCACATGGTCAGGAAAGGTTTTCTCAATTCTAACCCTTTTACCTCTTCTAGGTTCTATTCCTGACTCATTTTCCTCTAAAGGTATTGACTGACCAGTGGAAGGTAAGTCTAGGGTATCATCCAAACATCTCTTACGAGTGTCAGGTTTCATTGGAAAAACATTTTCAAAGAACTCAGCATCCCTAGACTCCATAACAGTATTCATACCAATGTCAGCAATATCAGAACTCACAACCATAAACCTATAAGCACTAGTATGCTCAGGATAACCTATGAAAACACAATCAACGGTTTTGGGTCCTATCTTAGTTCTCTTAGGAGGAGGGATGGCCACCTTGGCCAGACACCCCCACACTTTGAAGTAAGCATAAGATGGTTGTCTACCTTTCCATAGCTCATACGGAGTTTTATTTTCTGATCCTTTAAAGGGTACTCTATTCAGGATATAGCAAGCTGAGAAGATGGCCTCCCCCCACAGGTTTGCAGGTAGTCCTGAACTAATCAACATGGCATTCATCATCTCTTTAAGGGTACGGTTCTTACGTTCAGCTACACCATTTGATTGGGGTGAATAGGGAGCCGTAGTCTCATGTATAATACCATGTTCTAAGCAAAATTCTCCTACAGGAATTTCATACTCGCCACCTCTATCAGACCTTATGGTTTTATTGGTAACACCCAATTGGTTTTCGACTTCTCGTTTGTACATCTTAAAGGCTTCTAAGGCATCATCCTTACCTCTAAGCAAATATACCTGACAGTATCTAGTACAATCGTCTATGAACGTGACAAACCATTTTTTACCGTTTCTAGTTTGAACTGACTTCATGTCAACCAGGTCTGAATGAACTAATTCTAAGGGTTTAGAATTTCTCTGGACATTCTTGGGGAATGATTTCTTAGCATGCTTAGATTCTACACAAATTTCACATTTATATTCTCTATCTTAAGTGACTTTGGGTATGCAGCCTACGCTAGCCAATTTATGCATTGAGTTATAGTTTACATGACCAAGTCTACCATGCCAAACATTCAATGACACACACAAGTAAGCAGAAGAATCATTCAATTTCATCTCATCAAGGTTTACATTAAGCTTATAAAGACCCTCTGTCTTATAACCCTTACCCACATAATCCTTTCCCTTAGTTACTACAACTTTTCCAGACTCAATTGTAATTTTAAAACCCTTATCATCTAGAACACCACACGAGACGAGATTCTTGCAGATGTCTGGTACATGTAGGACTTCATTCAATGTGAGAGTCTTTCCTGATGTCAGCTTCAGTCCAACCTTTCCCTTTCCTGCAACATCTGCTGCAGATGAGTTACCCATATAGAGTTTCTCGCCTTCCCCAACCTTCTGGTAGGAGGTGAACAGGTTTCTGTTTTTACAGACATGCTTCGTAGCCCCATAGTCTACCCACCAGTCTTTCACATTGGTCACCATATTGCATTCAGACACCGTGCCAGAGAACTCATCATGATCCTCAACCAAGTTAGCATTATTCTTTTTCTTATTAAGGTCCTTACGTTGCCTACAGTGAATTGCCATATGGCCAGAATTTCCACAAACATAACAGTCACCCTTAATAGATTTAACAATGCCAGAATCAGGTCTACAAAAAGTACCTTTCTTCTTTGGAGGACCACGCTTACCACGTTTGCTATTGTCACCTTTCTCAGAATTGGACGACTTGCTCCTGTGTTCAGAAACATGAGCTTTGTTCGACATGTCCTTGTCCTTGGCAGAGGAAACAGCCTTGTCTTTGGTACACAGCATCTCTTCAACTTGAATCTTCTTACCCAATTCCACCATGTTGATCTCTCCAGTTTCATGTCTCAGCCTTTTCTTGTACTCAGACCACGACGAAGGTAATTTCTCAATCACAGCAGACACTTGAAAAGTATCATCAATCACTATACCTTCAGCAAGAATTTCACCGATAATTCTCTGTAATTCCAGGAATTGATCAACCACAGGTTTCTCGTTCACCATCTTGTATTCCAGGAATTTAGCAACCAAAAATTTCTTCGCTCCAGCGGTTTCTGCTTGGTACTTGGCTTCTACTGCAGCCCACAGATCGAAAGCATAAAAGTTTTCTTTTGCATTGTAAAAATCATACATAGTATCCTCCAGACGGTTAAGAATATGATTCTTAGCCATATAGTCGCCTCTTGTCCATTCGCTAATCCTATAACTTTCCCATTCTTCTTCTTCTTGGTTATTGCCTTGAGACAATTCCTCAGGATCTTTACACAGTCTTCGTCACCCCAGTCATGCATTATCCACTGCACCCAACAAACATACATTGACCAAATTAATGTTGAATGCAAGGTGCCAAACAAGTCGCATCACGCCTCAAGCGCCTAGGCGCGACTAAGGCGCTCAATGCAACTAGAAATAAAATAAATTATATATTAGCCTGTTTGGATCAGAAGTAACTTTTCGATTTCTAGAAGTAAAAAAGTCAGAAGTTAGTTTAGCAACACAATTTCAAAACGACTTCTAGAAGCAAAAAAGTTATCTTTTTCTGAACCAATGTGGAATTGACTTCGGGTGCTTCTGTATCCAAACAAGTAATAAAGGTAATGGGCTGGCACATTAGGCGGATCACTAGCGAGGCGCCCGACCTTCGCCTCGAGCGCCTAGGTGAGCTCCTTGGTCGCTTTTCACAAAATAAACGCAAAGATAACTGCTTTAAGATTTTCTTACCTTCATGATGACAGCATCAGCCTCGGCAATCTCAATAAACATATCTCCCCCGACGTGCTTAACTCCAGGTAGTTCTAGCGACTACATGTGGTAGATCAAAATTGATACCTTGGATATGTGGATACGCCTTAACTATCTCGGCGATCATTGTCCCAGTCCCACCACCAACATCAACCAGCGATCCTATTCCGTTAAACCCATCTTTATACTTGACCAGCACCGCATGGATTGTTATCTCGTCTGTGCATTGCATTGCGCTGTTAAAAAGCTGGTTAAACCGTGGATTAGCTAAAGCAAAATCCCAAATCTCAACTCCATGAGCCTTCTCAAAAGGCAAACCACCTTCCTTGACACATTCTCCCATGTATTGCCATGGTTTGAGCAGCCACGGATCGAGTTCGGCTAAAACAAACGGTGATAGATTGAATTTAGAATCTTTCAGTAGCCACTTGGATGATGCTGTTAGATCATAAAATGTTTCTTGATCAACTTGTGAAGCAGCAATATGCGCTTGCGAACCAATAATCTCATTATACGCGTAAGATAATTACTGGAATGTGGAGATGATGATGATGAAGATGGTGTAGTACTAGTTGTTGATAAGCTGTTAAGAATCTCTGACATTGTGATGGGACGGCCGTGAAAGTTTATGATGTCAGGTATGCCAAGTTCAACTGCACATTTCAATGCCATTGAATCAACAAATGCAAACATATGCTCCCATATTTCTATCTGCCCTTTCAATCTTTCCTCTTCATCAGTATCCATCTCCTCCTCCACAAATAATTTTTATGCCTGCCTTTGTGTGTGTATACAGAGGAGACGAATCCACCAGTAAAGAGCAAACACACACATAGCTAGAGAGAGATTATATAGATACATCTAGCAAGAGATTTTGCATCATTTTTTATATTTTTTACTGGGTCTGACTCGAATCTGATTCGATATGTTTGTTTTTTTAAGTCAGATTCAACTGACTCATTTTATTTGGATATTCTTATCATTTTTCAGTGACGCTTTAAAGACTAACTCAAATAGATCCAAAATTGAGGTTAGGTTAGAGGTCAGTTGCCGAGTCAGATTCAGACGTTGAATCAGTTAAAAACAAATACCATGTTGGTCACGTGAGCGAATCCCGATGTATACCAAAAGATGCCGCAAATCGCGGGGTAAATTTACTGCTAAAGGAGAGGTCGGCTTTGCCAATGAGAACACTGACACAGGGGTGAAAACAGAGCACGTCTATCAATAAAATTGATATATTTCGTTGTTTTAAGAGGAAATCACATGATATTCCATCAAGCAGAATCAACGAGGTTTTGCCAAGTTAAAAACAATTAGATTCCACTACAGTGCCACCTGTGATTTCGCATTTTTTTTTTGAAAGACTTAATAATATTATTGTTTTAATTTTAACTTCTTTTCGAAGTCTTGTAGATTCTTGTCGTAGTCTTGTAGATTCTTGCTTCTGAACAAAACCAAGTCACTGGTGGTAGTGGAGAATCTCGAGATACGCACATGGAGCTATGTTTCATGAACTCCTGGCTGCAAACACTGTTTACAGCTGGTTTTCTGGGCAACATCCATACATATATATTTTTTGAATTTGCTACATCTAGAACACTTTGAATTTGCTACCTCTAGAACTTCTTCCTGCTTCTGGCTCCTAAGGCAAGAGTCGAGAACATGATCCATGGAAATATCTATAAGTATAAGCTGAAAAGATCATGAAAAATCAAATCATGTTGTTGATATTTAAACTTATTTACTCATTGGCCATACAGAGGTTAAACAAGTGTTTATTGCCAATATTTTGGGTAAACACTAATTCTGTCATTATAGGCATGCACACTCAATCCTTGAGTTCTTTTTTTTCCCGGCAGATCGAGGGAAGAGAGGAAGGATTTTATACGGTCATTTGTTTGGGCCGACCGAGCCAAGCGAGGAAGGACCTTATATGACCTTTTTTTTTGTAAAATGGCCCATAACAAAATTGTTTTTTTTTTAATGGTTAAATTCAAAAATACCTTCCATTTTTTTTAATTCCGCCTCATTCTTTAGATATTTCTCATCCATTCCTAGAAAGGCGAGGGCAATATCAACCAGGGAATCTACCGTCAAAAGTGGAATGACTAAGTAGTCCCTCCGTATGTTGTTTGAGGCGAGGCGAGGCGAGGCGAGGCGCCAAACCAGACGCATCACGCCTCAAGCGCCTCAGCGTGACTAAGACACATGATGTGACCAGAATAAACTTAATCAAAGGGTATGAGTTAGCGCATCAGGCGCCTTGGGGCATCACAACCGAGGCGGTCACCAAACTACATTTTAGAATTTTGTTTAAAAAGACATGCATGTATTTTAAGTACAAATAGAATGCATAATGTTAAAATTGTTGAGCCATACATCCATATTTCCCTCACATTTATTTTTCTCAAGTTAACATGTGTGAGCATGCACATTGATACAAGATATTATTAATCATGCCAGTTTCCACTATGTCACCGTAGGTTCACCAAGTACAAATCAAAGCAGCCTCGAGTTTAATTTTCTCAAATTAAAGAGACAACCACTACACGAAATTGCCTTTTTAGCAACGGCCCAGGGCCGTTACCAAAAATTAAAGCAACGGCGAGTGGCCGTTGGCGGGACGCCGTTATTGTTGCCGTTATAATAATTACAGCAACGGATCTGCCGTTGCTGTAATTATAATTGCAGCAACACATGCATCTGTTGCAGTAAATATTGTCACGGATTAGACATACCATCATGCCGTGCCGCGTGGCAACCTACTGTAACGGTCTACCCGTTACGGTGGGCAGTAACTGATCGAACAACTCTTAACAGCAACGTTTGCACCCGACGGTGTTTTGTGCGGTAACGGTTTATCCGTTTGCCAGCTGGCAGTTTTCGTAACTGTTTTGAAACAGCCAGCACCGTTTGTGCCTATGCAACTGATACCCTAACTGTTAAAGTAACGGAATGTACTGGTGGAATCTATTTTCTAACGGTTCATCACTTGCCACCTGTCCCTCTGTCGTAACGGATCGAACAACTTTTACTCCCGTTAAACCACGGCGTGTAACGGATAAATTTTAACGGCTTAGTCAACGTTTTTATTCGTGGAAAACACATCTGTAACATTTTTAGGATTTGCCACGTGTTTTTACAACTAACGGATTTGTGTAACGTCTGTTATCGTTGGAAGAAACTGTAGTATTTTAAAAAAAATAACGCTGCCAAGCGTTAAGCCCGGCGTTACAATTGCACCTGGAATACAATTCATTCCAGAATCAGGAATACAGTTCATTTGTGAACCTGCACTACAATTCTTTCCTGAACCTGCAATGCAATACAATACAATTCATTTCTAAACCTGCAATACTGAATCAAAATCCTGTAATTTTCCATTCATTCCCACTGAAATACATCCATTCTCATTCAACTAACACACATTTCATTCAAACTCTGAAAGTCATACAACAGTTTATACATCCATTCACTGCACTCATTCACAATCCTAAATTTATAAAACAGACATACATACATTTTTGCCTGTGTTTTTACTACTCCTAGATTAGAAGGTTGTGTGTTTCAGCAGTTTTCAGTTTATGCAATGTTCTGTAATGATACCTTGGATCAGAAGAAGCTTTTAGGACGCCGAATGGTGTAGTCAGTCGACCTCAGATGTGAGATTTCTGTGAAACAAGGAAACAAAGCTTTGAGTTGTCTATATAGTTGACAGAACAACCACTTGAATAACATAATATGACCCACTAACAGAATTGTCTATAATCATATCAATAACATGCAATATTGGGTATAACAAACAACTATGAGGTAAGGTAGCCGAAGCCCTGGCATACGCTTACGACATAATTCTCATCTTATATGAAAGAGAGAACAAGCTACAATAGCTCAAATATTTGACCACAGAACTAAACTGATAATGAGCTTAATTCTCATCTGTAACTGAGGCACACTAGCAATCATACACAATCATAGCTTAATTAGAGTTCATACCTGAAAATAACTACTAGGGGAAATCACCCTAAAGATTTGCGCAGGACGTTCTTCCACTTCTACAGCAAATTAAGACAAGTTATCAGCAAATATCATTGATAAATGAAATCAAACAGGATATCACAACTAAAGCATTCAAGAGATAATATCAGGTAATGAACAAACCTGAGATCAAAAAAGGAGACCTGCAGCAGCACCGTGGAATAACAAGAATGAAAAATAATAACAACAATGTCTTTAAAGGTTAACCAACGAGTTGGAAGGAATTCATTCCAAAAACATTGCTAGTGGTTGGGAGGAATTCATTCCAACTCTTGGACAACCTTTGCAAGGACAATTTTCTCCCACTTCTGCACCTGCCATACCAGCAGAATCAACCCTAGATTACCTCCTCACTGGTATTCTCTAGCTTCAAGTCTGCGCGTTGAATCTTCAAAAAATAAACATAAAGATAGTAAGTATCAACCTTAGTTAATGTACCATAGAAATGATAACAAATACTGAAAACAGGCATATTGAGAGTTTACTCACTAATGCAAGAAGCATCATCACTGGTCAAAGTATATGAACTTGATCACAACCTGAAAATAACAAAAGAGTAGACATAAGTTAGTAAGATGAGCACTAAAAGGATCAAACTCAGAAATTTCAATATCAGTAATATACCTTATATTCTAACTAACTGAGGAGCTGATTTGACAACGGAAAAGGCCACTTTCTCCCACTTGTGTGCCTGTCATACCAGCAAAGAAGAGAAGTGTACATGTAGGTCAGAATGAAACGAACTAGAATACATAATTATCCAAGAACATGAACGAGTAAGTAACTATGTTACCTGGTATTTGATTGTCTCTTTATAGCAAGCTCAACCATTCTGCAAGTTCCTGCAAAAATATAACAAACTAGTCCTCTTCCCTCCTCCTTTACCCGGGCTGGGGACCGGCATCTCAAATGGCGGAGTTAAAAAGGGGTTGACAGGTACACAAAAGCAAATAAATAAATAAACAACAACGATTATTAGATACAAATATATATATATATATCTATTTTTCGATGTTGTTTTTTTTCTCCCCACAACCTACTAATACTAAGGATGTTTAAACAATTACACTTACACAAGTGTAACTCGAAATATGTCCGTACTTGATACCCAAAAGACCCAACAAAAAAAAGCAGCAGTATATAGAAGTGTTAAAGTTAAGCTGCACAAAAAACCATTGCAAGAAGTGGGAAGTGCTCAAACAAGGATCATCCTGGTTATGGGCCATATAATGAAGCACTGTCCACCTACCAGATCTCCCAAAACATTGTAGTCATCCCCTTGTGGAGCATCGGGAACAGGATAGAGCGCATCCATAACTTCCTCAACACAGACAACTCTCTCCACTTTGTGGTTCACGGTAGCCCCATGACAAGACTGCCCCTGCACTCCACCAAGTACATGACCAGTTGCAACTGCATCCCCTTTCCTGTTGATAAGACGCACCTGATGATCTCCCATAAGAGGTATAGCAGCTTCAGCAACAGTGTCAGCTACAGCAACTGAACATGATTCTCTGATTGGAGAATCAGAAAGATCACCAGGGGCAGAAGTTGTTTGACTGGAAGAAGAAGTAGTATCCTGAACCCTTCCAGTGGCAGCCATAAAACTCATAACATGCTGTAAGCAGGACAAATACATTCAAAAATTGATCTGATTAGAATCTGATATATACAATGCACAATATACACAAGACATAAATGAACTAATTATAGGAGATCATGTTTGAAGCTCACCTTTGAAAGAAGCGTAAGATCTTGCTGCATCTGGTTCATTCTAGCATCAGCATCAGCATCAGTGAGTTTGCTTCTGCCAGAAGATTTAAGGGCCGCCCCTACTTTCATATTTACTGCCTGCTTCATGGACATAGTTGAGGAAAAGGAACGGCAATAGCTCCTTGGCTTGTCAACTCCAAACACTTCAGAAAGTGGATCGTCATCAAAAGACAGCTCCTCTAACTCTCCATCGCCAGCTTCCAACAGGGCCTTTCTCTTCTTCACTGCAGCTTCCACTAGTTTCTGAAATTCAAGGGAATTTCTGTGAAAGAGTCTTGTGTACGTGAACATTCAAAATGTACGAGTCTTGTATACTCACATATTTGTCATCAAGACCCGTCAATATGGCTCCATTCTTGCGCTTGTGTCCAAGCACCATTGTTCTCCACGGCATTTAGCAACAGGTTTTTTCTCTTCTATAGACTGTATAATCGGTATGAACAGTATCAGGGGTTGTAAAGGTAACATCCAAGGAGAATTTAAATGTTCTTAGAGAATCACCAAAGTACTTACCACCATGTAGCTCTTGTTTGCATATGAGAGTCTTCCTAGGCAATGAGTGTACTCTCTATGCTTCTGATTAGCTCCCAGTTTTTTATGCTTCTCTGCAACTCCTTCCTTGTGCTCGTTGTCGATAAACCGCTCCCAGACATCGGTGTTCATGCCATATGGACACTGGGCAATCATCTCTTCCTTGGTATTGCATAAGTCAAGGATTTTGGTCCGTAGTCCCCACTTGTGGGACCTAAACTTCTGTGGAAACATCCCAGAAACGGCCACTCTAGCCAGAGCATCGTCGATGGGGAAACAGAAAGTGTCCTGAAAAGAACAAGAAAGTATTTATGTCAGCAACGAAAGACTGCGGTTGGCATCAGCGTAACGCACAAATGGACAAAAAAACACAGTGGTTGTATTATAGATTGAAGGAAGATCTTTACCATTAGAGCGGCCCACATCGTGTCCTTGCACTTTTGAGGTACAAGCCTTCAGTCTTTGCAGTCGACGGGACAGTGGGATCTGATGAGCTTTCCAGTCTTGGTAGCAAACCTACTGGCGTTTACTCCCATTGGTCGACCATGCTCATCGAGGTCAACGAGATATCTGGATCGAAGGATTCTTGGATCACAACTATTGGTGGGAGTACTAGTAGTTTGAGAAGCATCAGGACTACCACTAGAAGGAGTACCACTAGTGGTTGGTGGTGAAGTTTCATCTGAATCCTGACTTGACATCTTCATACAAACGAACCAAAAACAAACAACATATGAGAGAACTTGAATACATAGCAAGTTATGAAAGTAGAAAACTAGAACTTTGGTTGAAACCCTAAGTTTGGATCCATAGATCACAACACCCACAAGTAAGTAACTTATTAAGCATAAACAATAGAAGCAGTGAACAATAAAAAAACTCAACTATTCTTAAAGCAAACAACAATTGTTAAGCATACACAACCTAAGAACCAAATGAAAAAAACAAGATAGATCTAAAGAAATTACCTTTCGAGATTGATTGAGGTACAGGGTTAGATGCGTGGTAAGAGGTATGAACGATGTGAGTGAAGATCGGAAGAGAGTTTGTGAAAACAGGAAAACGGAAACAAAGCTTCAACTCCATCTTCTCTTCTTTATAGAGAAAAGGTAGATTCAAAATGTTTCTGAAATTTGGAGAAGGGGGAAAAGAAATTTGAGAGGGAATCGAAAATTTTGGAGGAAAAAGAGGAATTGGGAGAGGGAAACGAAAATTGAAACAAGTATCTGAGTTGGGATTTGAGTGGGAAACGAAAATTTGAGATCTAAAAGTTAGCTCAACTTTTGGACAGAGAGTAAAGTTGCCCAAAGTTTCAATAATAGAAGAGAGATATGTTTTTGGTCCCAAAAATCGACGTGAAAAGATCATACGGATCGAGCTTAAATGTTGCGATTGACTTTGTCAAGTCAAATTAAAATTTTGGTCAACTTCAAAAGTTAGGGTAGGACATGGGACACCAAAATAAAATCATATGATATGACATTTTCTTATAACAAAACACGTCCAATTCAAAGTGAAATTTGTTAACTAATAACTGATTTGTACCAATTCAAAGTGAAATTTGTTTGATCCTCAACTTTGGGCAAGAAATTGAGTTACAATCTTCCTCTGAACTCCAAACCACTCACTAAAATTGTAATGTTTCTGAGACGGTTTTGTTGTTTCCGTTGGAAATTGTAATGTAGGTGAGACGGTTTTTTTTTTTCCGTCGAAAATAGTGATATTTCTGAGACGGTTTTGTTTTTTCCGTAGAAAAATAGTGTTGTATTTGACAATCTTCCTCTGAACTCCAAATCACTCCCTAATTTGCCATACTCTGAGCCAGGCTCTTCCAGATTAGCACTGATGTTATCCAAAAATGGCAAATTCAAGGTGTAGTTAATGTAGAACCATAAAAGAACCCATTGTGGGCAAGTGAGAGTTACAATCTTCCTATGAACTCCATTTCAAATCCCGAATGGCAGTGGAAAATAGTAAGGTATGAGACGGTTTTGTTGTTTCCGTTGAAAAAAGGTGACGTATGAGACGGTTTTGTTGTTTCCGTCGAAAATAGTGATATTTCTGAGACGGTTTTGTTTTTTCCGTAGAAAAATAGTGTTGTATTTGACAATCTTCCTCTGAACTCCAAATCACTCCCTAATTTTCCATACTCTGAGCCAGGCTCTTCCAGAGTAGCACTGATGTTATCCAAAAATGGAAAATTCAAGGTGTAGTTAATGTAGAACCATAAAAGAACCCATTGTGGGCAAGTGAGAGTTACAATCTTCCTTTGAACTCCATTTAAAATCCCGAATGGCTGTGGTAAATAGTAAGGTATCAGACGGTTTTGTTGTTTCCGTTGGAAAAAAGTGATGTCTGAGACGGTTTTATTGTTTTTTCCTATGGACCTATATGCCACTAGGACAGTTTCATTGTTTTTTCTCCCAAACCCCTTAGGCCTAAAGCAGCAGTTTTGTTTTTTAAACGAAAAGAAAATTACATTACTGAGCAAAGGATTTATAAGATAACCGATTTTCACTGATTTACATTAAGCTGATAGCAGGGATATCTGAAAACATATTCTGACTCAAGAAACAAAAAAGACTGATTTACATTAAGCTGACTTCCAGTTTTCCTGCATATTTCTGCCAGAGTATCTGTCTCAAGAAACAAAAAAGAATGAACTTCCAGTTCTGAATACAACTCTGACGAAACAAAAAATGGGTCAGAGTTGATACAATCAGAGCTAAGAGTATCTAGTGTAATCACAGTTATGAAAGCGCACACACAATCAGAATTAAGAGTTTCAGTGTGTGCGCCATATCCATAACTACTGGTAACACAACCAGTTTCCCCAAAATATCCCAAAATATACAAAAAATTATGTTTATACACACAAATATTAATATAGGAACTCTCTGAAACCGAGTCCCCATCCTCGTCATCCTCATCCCCATTAACAATGTCACTCTGTTCATCATTTTCTTCCTCTTCGGAATCTTCCTCCTCGGAATCTTCCTCATCATCAGGTTCTTCTTCCTCCTCCTCGTCAGAAACTTCCTCCTCCTCGTCAGAATCTTCCTCCTCATCCCCATTATCTTCCTCATCTTCTTCTTCTTCTTCTTCTTCTTCTTCATTAAAAGCAACAACAGCAGTACCAGTAGCAGCATCAGAATCAACAACACCCACATCATCCACTTCCCTCATCCGGTAGTCGAACCAATCATCCACCCTCAATTCTTGCTCCTCATCAGCAGCCACCAGCTCATCAATAAAGTTTCCTACATGAAACGGGTCGTCTTCATGTACATGTTCTTCTTCTTCTTCTTCTTCTTCAATCTCAGGTTCAGGTTCTTCTTCCTCCGCGTCATTGTCAGACTATATACCTTCAGCTGGAGGCGCCATTTCTTGAATCTCCAGCTGCTGCTGGGCTTCTCTTCGCTTCCTCCTACGGTACTCTTCCAACTCAGCATCATCCTCCTCTTCTCTTTTCCGCTTCTTGATTTCTTCCTCTCTACCCTTTCTCACCTGCAGACCTACTTCCATCGCCAGCACATGGTCATTTGCACGCTTCTGGATCAGTCTCGCTTGAGCTAGCGTGCAGCGATAGATGATGTCATTAAAAGCAATCAAAGGATTCCACGGATGCGATTGTGCATCGCTATCGTCTGACGCTGATGGTGGTGGTTTGTTTTCAGATGAATTATCATCTAACCTTGCTCCTTTTCCCTTTCTCCGCCTCTCCCTCTCAGAGAAATCTGAGTTAGTTGCCATTTCCCCTGCATTTTTCATTCAAAACAACAACTTTTTTTGAGCCCAACATTCATACATGGAAATCAATATCCACAGCATTATCTTATTATAAACAACAACAAAATCTGACCACAACATCAATTCCCAGTACTTGACATTTGAAACAGACCAAAACCCTAAAATTTTCATAAAAAAAATACTGAAATCAAACACATCTGCAGATCATAATAACGTAAACCAAACTAAACCCATGTCATGATTTCATCTAATTTGTTAATTAAAAATCTAATTAAACATAGCAGCACTAAAAGCATTGAGTGAGTAGAAATAGACCAACATAACAAAATTTCAATTCATGCATCTTGATTTCACACCATCTATCATGATTCCACTTCATTTTTAGCATTCTACTTCATTTATTACTAACAGATTCACCATGCAACATGCAAAGGCAGTTGAATCCTAATACAACCCAAAAGTAAAGACCTTACCTTTTCAAAAAAGAGATTGATGAAGGCTGAATATTCTTCTCTGAGAGAGAAATAGATTTTCTCCTTAATCAATCGCTGAATCTCCTTGAAAGCAACCTTTTTTTGGGAGCTTTAAAGTCTGAATATTCTTGTCTGAGAGAGAAAGTGAGTGCTTCCAAAAGCAGCAGATCTTTAATGAAAGGTGTGTTTGTTCTTTAGCACTAAAATAGTAGTAGTAAAGAAGATGATGTTTGGTGGTACCCACCGGGGTGTAAATATAATGTGTGTGTTAGCATTGGGGTGGAATAAACGAAGTGTAAACCAAGTGTAAAAAGACTAGAACAAACCTTAAAAGATAAGCAAAAGTGTAAACCAAGTGTAAATCAATTGTCAACAGAGTTAGCTAAGCATAGAACAACCCTTAAAAGTTACAAACCAACAACAAGGGGTGTGAAACTGTAAGCAAAAGTAGAGGGAAACGTACAGATTATTTCAAATTCTCAGGGTTGCTCCAATAGGTGAGCAAAGCTCGAAGATGTGGTTCTTCCGCTAAAATATCTTGAAAACTGCCTTCAGCTGGTACATCTGCACTGTCTACACTGATAGTTAGTCTTCTGGAGGGATGCATAGGAACCCAGTAGGCTGGCTCTTTCAAATCCTGGGAATAAAAGACTTGGGTAGCCTGTTCCTCGAGAATCACGGGCTCGTCTGTGATAGCATTTTTCTTCTTCATTCTTGACAGATTGACCAGAGGATAATCTGAATCCTTACACATCTTGACTCCAGTCTCCACCTTCACCCAATCACAGTAAAACACATCTTCTTTAAATGAACCATAGTTCAACTGTAGGATTTGCTGGATCACCCCATACCACCTGGCTTTCACAGTCACGGGCTCTTTATCAGTTCTTTTGCTCCTAAAAGTTGTGTCTGTTTCCATGGTAACACCACTATCCTGGGTCCTAAGCTTGGCCTCAAAAGCTTGGGAACAAAAAACATATCCATTCACACGGTATCTTTCAATCTCCCTTACCTCGTCTGGACCTTTAAGGTAATCCCAAGGAGACCATCCATATTCTGTTCATCCCTAAGCTGCGAAAGCGCAGAAAACCCATAAATCAGAATTAATGCCACCTAAATTTTTCTGACAAACCGGTTCTACAAGGCATACCTTGTTGTACAACCATGAAAGGAAGTCGGTTTCAAACTGGACCAAGTCCACTCCAACGTCTGAATGGCCGGTGCGGTAATCCCTGAACATAAATATATAGCATACTTTTAATACCAACCCATTATCAATAGAAATTCAGTGTCCATACAAACAGAAATTATATAACAACAAATACCTATAATAATCGTCTAGTTCCGGTTGACAACGCTGAAATATTAGCCACCGACGTATCTGAACCCATTGAACAGGGCTCAACAAAACTTCTTTATCTCCAAGAATGGAACCCTCATCGCTGAAATCATATTCTTCATCCAGAAAGGCAGCCCAATTGGCTTTGTGACCTCCTTCGGCTCTAGCTTTGGCTTGCTCCATTGCATACCTAACAGCCTCATTTAGAATGATAGAATTTGTAATTGACGCTTCAATGTATCTCTTGTTATGGCAAAGGCCTTTGCACTCCTTCATTGCCCTGATACAGTATGCACATGTAAATTTCAGTACAAAACTCCCAAAAAAATGCAAAAAAATTGAAGGGGTAAATTGGTGAAACGACAATTCACCTCTCAAGTGGGTACATCCATCGGAACCTAACCGGTCCACAAACCAAGGCTTCTTCAGCCAGATGAACCATGCTGTGCACGCTTATATCAAAAAATGAAGCTGGGAAATACTTTTCGAGCACGCACATGGCCTCTGCAATCA
>JAJJMA010204073.1:0-18513 GCA_023529015.1 Papaver nudicaule | reverse complement strand
TTCATTTTTTTTTACTGTGATTTGAATTTGAGCTGATCTGAATGAATCTGAGTTTCATTCGAGTGTTATTGAATTAACATTTGAGTTTCATTTCAATATAATTTGAATTTAATTTGAGTGAGGCAGATGGATTCAGCTTCTGACTGAAGGAATTCAGCCAAAGCTGATTCCATTTTTTTTAATAGTCTCAATCAAGGATACGACTGACCCTAACAGTCCTTTAGGTACCACGGTTAATGCGTGTCGTTCATCTGCTTCCCATGCCTTGCGTTGTACATAAATAACACGCTCCAGAAGCGACCCATTATACTACTGATATAAAGGGTCGTAACCGGCTGTATTATTACATGCCCCAACAGTCGTTTAACAGGCCAAATCCACTAGTGTCTGCAATTTCTTTGTTTTTGTAATGAACAATCTTTCTTTCTTTCTCTTCGCTATGGCGGGTATGATTTCTATTCCTTTCATCATTTGTTATCACTGTGTTGAAGTATTATGTCTTCTCGCCTGTCCTATCTTTTAGTTTTCGCTCTTCCTTCTATATGAAAAATAGTCTTCATGCTGGTCGACATTTGTCATCAAAGTGTAATTGCCTTCTCTTAATTTAATGCATCTATTTCTTGTTTATCATCAAAGACTTAACTTGTCATTGAGTGAAGTCCTGGTCTTGTACAGCCAACGATTTCTCAGAGCGACAGGTTAGACCCCAGCCGTAACCATTACTTGTGCCCGTCGGCGGTCTAATATAAGTTGTTTGAGTTGCCCTCATAGGCTTTAATACACTATAGAGTCCGCCAAAGGTGATGCTATGGAGTAGACGGATTAGCACACGCGCGGCACCGCCGATGTGATGCTACAGCAAAGGGTTCTTATGCGCCAAACACTTACAGACCAACAAGTAACACGACTGGCCTTACAACTAATCCTGGGTTGGACTAACCATTACAAGTAGGTGCGTTCACTCAATGAAGCAAGCAAGGTTTCTGTATAAGAGATCTTGGCTCTTAGTTGATTTTATTGATTTGGGCATTATGCCTTAATGATATGGCGCTTGGCCTTGGTACCTGATCAGGGTTTTTGTGTGGCTTTTATTGCCTTGTGATTATTGGGCATTTGTGCCTCTGTAAGCGGCTTTAAAGCTTCATACTGAGCATTTTTGCCTCAGCCTATGGTGCTATTGGAGCTTTGAAATTTTAGCTGTCACTGTGGTTAGAGTACCTAGTGACAGAAAAATGCGAATGACACAGTGATTTTTTAACGGGGTTCGGCGCATGATAGCAAACCTACGTCCCCGGATCTTATTCGTTGTTGTTTTACATGAGCTAATAAGACTTCTTGGGTATTATGCCCGCCCAAGACTTCGGATTTTACATTGTTCCCTTCAAGGGTAATACTTCTTAAGGAACCTGGCGTTCCAAGGATGTTCGAGTTGCACGTACGCCATGCTCATCAATCAGTATATATGCTCATGGCCCAGCCACTCTCTTGACTACATAAGGGCCATCCCATACAGGTTCCAACTTCCTGCATCCTTCTCGCTGAGACGGGGGAATTTCTCGAAGTACCAACTCGCCAGGCAGATATTCTCTTGGGATTACCCGCTTGTTATATTCCCTGGACAGTCGGCGATGATAATTTTCCATGTGTGTAAGAGCGATCAGCCGTTGTTCTTCCAAGTCATCCAGCTTGGCTAGAATCAAATCAGTATTCAGATTCTTTTCCCATGCTTCATGCTTTGTAGTTGGCAGGATTACTTCAGATGCGAGTACTGCTTCAGCACCAAAAGTGAGTAGGAAAGGAGATGCTCCAGTTGCTTCTCGGACCGTAGTCCTGTAAGACCACAAAACATTGTGTAAATGCTCACACCAAGCTTTTTTATGCTTCTCCATCCTTTTCTTCAGTCCCATTCCAATAGTCTTATTGGTGGCTTCTGCCTGTCCATTACTTTGAGGGTATAGGGGAGTTGATTTTCCCAGCTTGACACTGTAGTTGGCGAGTAACTTTCTTATGTTATCGCCGACCAGTTCTTTTCCATTGTCAGTACATATCTCCGCTGGTACGCCGAATCTATAGAATATGTTCTCCCAGATGAATGTGAATACTTCTTGTCCTGTCTTCTTCCTAATAGCTTTAGCTTCAAACCACTTGGTGAAATAATCTGTCGCCACAATGATGTATTTACGTTGCCCTGAGCCTGTGGTTAGCGGTCCAATGATATCGATGCCCCACTTGGCGAAAGGCCAAGGACTGAGCACTGAATTTAAAGATGTCGCTGGCGCCTTAATTCTTCTTCCATACAGCTGGCATGGTTTACATCGTTGAACATATTATTTTGCATCCCTATTCATCCAAGGCCAATAGTATCCTTCCATTCTGACTTTTAATGCCAAAGCTCTTTGACCACCGTGATTCCCACAGTCTCCTTCATGGATTGCCTCCAGTAATTTCTTACCTTCTTCTTTTGATACACAGCGCAACAATGGTCCTGAAAATGACCGGCGATATAGAATTCCATCTCGAAGTTCGTAATTCGCCGAACGACTGATGACTTGATGAGCTAAGATTTTCTTTCCTAGTAAGGTTGAGCGATCCAAATAATATCGTATCGGCGTTCTCCAATCTGTCTCTGCTGATTCTTCAGCGCTTGTTGTTAACACTTCTCTTTGCTCTCGTGCTGCTACCGATGATTGCGTCACTCTTTCAATAGCTATTGAGGGGACATCTGGATTTGTCATCATTGAGGAGATGAACGCCAATGCATCGGCGTGCTTGTTATCTTTTCTGCAGATGTGGTGAAACTTGATACCTGTGATCCTCTGGGCATACTCCCTAGCAAGTTTTAGGTACTTCTGCAGAGACGGGTCTGCTGTCTGATATCGTCCAGATATTTGTCGAATCACTAGCTGAGAGTCGCTTGTCAATCTAACATTGCTGATGCTCATTTCAATGAGTATCCGCATGGCGTGAATAAGCGCTTCATATTCTGCCTCATTATTAGTCGCCAAGAATTTTAACCTTAGCGAGTGTACTATCCTTGCTCCTTTCGGCGAGATCAGGACAATTCCTATCCAATTCCCTTCTCTACTTGATGAACCGTCCACATAGACTTCCCATCCATCAGGGCTGCACTTCAATAGATCTGGCACTTCATGTTCTCGCTCATCCAGGGAGGATGGGATTTCTTCTATCTCTTCTTCTTCATAAATTGGGAAGTCGGCGAGAAATTCTGCGATAACTTGTGACCGCTGAGCCATACGTATTTCATATTGAACGCCGAACTACTCAATTTGCTGATTCCACTTGGCGATTCGTCCAACTCTCTGAGAACTGTGCAGGATAGATTCTATTGGAGTTTTGGTAAAGACCACGATGGGATAAGCGTGGAAGTATGGGCGTAGTCGCTGAGATCCAAAGACCAGTGCCAAGATCAACTGCTTTATCTTAGTATAATTCTTTTCTGCCCCTTGCAGTGTTCTGCTGATATAATATATAGGCGTTTCTCCGCCTTTGGTTCTTACAAGCACTGCATTTATGACGAAAGGTGTTGCAGCGAGATATACCCTGAGCTCTTCGCCGTGCTCAGGCGGTTGAATTGCTGGGAGAGTAGCGAGATACTTTTTAATGCCTTGAAAAGCAGCCTCATGTGCCTCAGTCCAGTTGAACTTTCTCCTTTTTTCAATGTCTGGAAAAATAGCTTGCATTCGTCGGAGAACCTTGAGATGAATCTGTTAAGAGACGCCAAGGTCCCATTGAGTAGCATAATGTCTTTCACTACTCGCTTTCCTCCATCTTTGGATAAAATTTTTGTAAGTCTCCGAGGGCCTTCTCTTGATGTTGAATAGTCTTTCCACGCCGGGTCGACTTATGTTGCTCTGAATAAAAGCACGCAAGAATTTGCATTCTAACTTCTCAAAAGATTTAATTTTTCCATCTTCAAGCCCATCAAACCAGGCTAAGGCTTCATCTTTGAGCGTAGCGGGGAATGCCATACACATTCATGGATCTGATCCTACCCAAGCCGCCAAGTCTCGCTTATAAGCTCTCGAATGTTGTGCAGGATATCCAGTTCCATCATAGGTGGAGGTGAATTTAGGCATAAAAAACTTAGAAGAC
Source organism: Papaver nudicaule (assembly GCA_023529015.1). Lineage (NCBI taxonomy): Eukaryota > Viridiplantae > Streptophyta > Magnoliopsida > Ranunculales > Papaveraceae > Papaver > Papaver nudicaule. The sequence goes on along the minus strand of JAJJMA010204073.1, from coordinate 14,400 downwards.
ACATACCCATATGTAATACAATCATGAAAGGGTGTTTTCTGCGCTTCTGAAAGTTCAACCTTGTATTTCGACTCCCTTGAAGATCCGCTTAAATCTTCCACTTTATTTTTTAATCGGCGAAGGTCTCTCTTCATCTCTTTATCTACTTTATGCCGCCGACTAGAGCTGTTATATTCTTCGCTATCTCTTCTAGGCACATTCACCCTTCTGCCCCTTTCATCATATTTCGCCGATGAATCTGAGACCTCTGCTGTGCTGGTTCCATTTTTTTCAACTCGGCGAGTTGTATGCGAATGGGATGCATGGTGAGTAGAATGCGCATGGGACTCATGGCGAGTTGTATGCGCATGGGACGCATGGCGAGTTGTATGCGAGTGGGATGCATGACCTCTATTTTGCGCTGCCATCAATTCTCTATGGCTCTGAAGTACAGTCTCCATCTGCAATTGCATTTGCCTCTGCACTTGATCCGCTTGCCTGTTATTGGCCTCAAGAATTTGCCTCAGCAGGGCTTCTGTAGTATTTATAGATCCAGTATTATCTGCTATCACTACTGGGCGAGTTATAGTAACATCAGGTACTATCGCCGCACCATTTCCACTAGCAGCCTGTGGGATTTCTCCCGCCATAACAGGTTCTGCTACCACTGCTGGAGTTTCTTCTGCCACATGTAGTGCTTCGTCGACATCTTGCGCCAACTGTTGCTGAACATTAGCTGCCACTGTGCCTCCTGCAGTAGCATTTTGAGTTGCTCCCCCAACAACGTTTGATGACTCGCCGAGTGCTCTCATAGTGAATCTAACACCATCAACCTGTTCTCCATAAGCATTTGCTTCTACTTCACTGCCGACCCTTCGTAGTAATGAATTAGGCTCAGGTGATCTTTCTGCATTCTCTAAGTGAGTGATGTCCTCCATGTAAATCTCCTCCCTGCGTACAGCTCGCTGAGTAAGTGGTCGCCGAGATGAACTTGCCAAATGAGGATCCACTAGACCAGCTGGTTCCATTGCCCTGCTTCTAGTGTTGTGACCACTGGGGAATGTCGCTGGTGTAAGAAGGATAGGATGTCGAGGAGGCCTACCCGCCGGGGCTTTATCGCTTCTTCCTCTAGGACCCATTCACCGAAGGTCTGTAAAATAAAACAAACACACTTCTTGACAGTATTGCTCTGTTAGTACTGTGGGTAAATGCCAAATAAGTTAGTTGGATTACGTTTCAGAATGTTGATGAATGAAAGACAAAAATAACAGCTTTAAATCACGTGTTGTGCAGATGATGACCTAATCATGACAAGAATTGCAAAAACATCATATGTGATTATGATTTTCAAATCAAAATGATAGTACAGCAACCATTTTAAGAAAAATTTTGAAAAAAGTTTTAGAACGCAATTTCCTTTATGAGACTGAAGTTCATACTAATTCGCCGGAAAAGATACTCTTTTTGCCGGAAATATATATCTATATTAACATTTTTCTATCCACGTAACTAGTTTCTCTGCTGCTCATGTGATAAAAGTGAAATATGTGATAAAACCATCGAAACAGACCGGCCAACTCTCGTCTATAACAAGGACAACGTCTAACACAGCATGATTTCCAAAATTAGCAAAAAATGTATCTTGAAAATCAAGATCCATCGCCATAACATACTAGAAATACCCTAGTTTTCCTAATCTTAACAATATTCTACAGGAGAACATTATAACAAACCACATGATATACCATATATGGCAAAACAAAAGGAGAATCATGAAGAAAATCCTATACAGCGAACATAACACTTCTAAATAGCAGGAGAAAGTGACTGAAACATTAATGGCGAGCTCTAAGACTTTTAAATCATACCATATACGAAAACAAAAGAACATAAGATAACATCACAAAATATACTGAAAATCAAGGAAAACACAAGTTCAAAACCTCTTCTAGCGCCAAAATGTAACTGTATAAAACCCTGATGGTTAGATCTTATACAATACACCCAAATATCATACACCAACATACACACAATCATTCCTAAACATACATCTAACAAGTAACATAGGAAATATTAAAGAGAGAAAGGTTAGAGATACTTGACAAGATGTTTACTTGGTTCGCCCTTATGTAAGGACTACATCCAAGGATATCACTAGTATAAGCATGATTACAACTCTCCATTACCTTGCCAATCTTTTAAGTTCAGTCTTACAATAAGAACCCTAATTTCAGCCTTGGGCTATAGAGAGCAAGTAGAGTACTTTCCCTCTCTCTAGACCAATCTGAAATGTGTCCAACCCCCTTCTCAAAGGTTTCTCTCGCTATTTATAGAGGACTACAATAGTGTTATACAGCTAATACAAACGAATTACTTTCTGACATTAACTTGTCTTCACTCGCCGACAAAGTATGTCGCAGAGGTAGTATTTCACCTATCCACTCTTGGCGGGTAAGTCTTCTTAAGGATAAGGATTGCTGACGAGGTTTCCACTGAGTCAACAAGTCAACTCTGAGAATCTATCCGTTCTGACGAGTAATGAATGTTCAACCACTTCTCAACTACTTCTCAACTACTTCCGCTATGCCATTCTTTCTCTGCTAATGCAGTTTATCCCACCGGCTCCTACTTCACATCTCGCCACTATGCCCAAGTATTAGATGCTTCGCCCACAACTTTCATTGTTGATTCCATACTTCTCTTTGAGTGACCTCTTTGATACACTTTCTCCCTTAGGATTCTATTACAATGCAAAGGCATTTTCTACCCTTACACCGGCTGTTCTGTTTTTCGCCTTGGCAGTTCTGTTTTTCGCCATTTGAGAGAGTGAGAAATAAGAACTTACCTCCCCTACACTTAAACTCTACATTGTCCTCAATGTAGATTGACTCGTCCAATGGAATTCAAATGTGGTAGATATCCGGTGGGTTGACTCCCACAAAGCGAAATTGAATGGGTTGACTCCCATTAAGCATCATCTTCGTCTCTCTGCGAAAAGAACAAACAAAACAGCAAAATTAGATACAAATAATGGGTTGCCTCCCATGTAGCGCTTGTTTTAACGTCATCAGCCTGACGTAATGTCTCTATGATTCCTCCAGAGGGATATCATTCTCACAGTAAGGTTTTAACCGATGGTTATACACCTTAAACTCTTTTCCCGTTGACAAACTCCGAATTTTCACTGCACCACTGGAAAACACAGTTAGCACAATAAAAGGTCCTATCCAATGTGATTTCATTCTGCAAGGAAATAAATGTAGGCAAGATTTGAGAAAGAACTTTTTGTCCAACACTAAAGTGTTTTCAGAAATTTTGTTACCAGAATTCGCCTTTTTCTTTTCCTTGCAATTGCCTGAACTCTTTTGCCTGCTTTTCTTGAATATTCGTTCAGCCGAATCACTAACCATATTGATGGAGAAACAAGAGTTAACATCACTAGGATGTTTCATCGTCTCGAAAATGTTGAAACGTATTGTTTCTCCATCGAATTTCATTGTCAACGTTCCCTCATCAACATCAATGACGGTTTTAGCCGTCTTCATGAATGGTCGTCCCAACAGCAAAGGGATGGATAAATCTGATGAGTCACCGTTCATCTTCAACACACAGAAGTCTGCTGGAAATACTAAGTGATTGACCTGCACATACACATTCTCAACAACACCTCTAGGGTAAACATTAGTACGGTCAGCCAATTCTAAAACAACACCTGTTTCTTTCAAAGGACCCAAATTAAGAGATTCATATATGGATGCGGGCATTACGTTCACTGAAGCCCCTAAATCTAACATAGATTTGCTAAATTTAGTATTACCAATAACGACTGGAATATCGAAACTACCTGGGTCTTTGCATTTTGGTGGGAGTTTCTTTTGCAATACAGCGGATGCATTCTCCCTGTAGTTGGTAAAATCCCCATACAGGTGATTTTACCAATACAACCCTTATTAACAAACCATAACACCATAAACACCACTACTTAAAATATAACACCATAAGCATATAAACAAGTATCATAATATAAACAAGTGATATAATCGCAGAAACATAATATAAGAACAGCGTATAGAGATGTAATCAACACACTCAAGTATCATTATTATTAAATCATCCAAGCATCTCACCTTGCAATGGATCTCTCTACAACACACTTAAGATCTTACTAACGATTTGGATTACAGAGAGTTAGGAAAATCACTTCCTCTCCACAAGCCAAGCCCTAGCAATCACTTTTCCAACCCCTCTCTCAGTTGACACACTCGGCCTTATATAGGCACTTACAATAATGGAATACAACTAATACATACAAAAGATTCTGACACTATTTGTCCTCTTTCTCACCGCCTTACCGCTGTACTTCTTCTATATCTCAGCGCCTTCTCTTTACAACTTCAGCGTCCTTCCATCGTATTGGATAAGATCGATGACTCGGATTCCACTGAGTCAACCATTCAACCTGACAATTCGACCATTCTGCCCAGCATTGAATGCTCAACCAACTTATTCAGCTTTTGTCGAGGCTGTACCGCTGATGTGATTCTGGAGTATACCGCTATTCCACATATTTCTTCAGCGCCCTTTCGTTATAAATGATCACCGCTGATAGACGACGATTTCATCATACTTCCTCTCTTATGGATGCCCTTCTTAATACAAATATTTCCTTAAGTTCTTTTGAATTGGCCTAAGGCATTTTCTACACCTACATTTTGCCTCTTTCATCTTTAGAGACTTTAGTCGCTGAAGATGAAATTCTCAAGCCGCTGAAAATGCCAGCGCATTTCTTCTGACAGTAATTTTCTCCACGTGCAGTGGCATGCCGTAAATATCGGAGCTACTTTATAACCTGCAATCGGCTGAACCTGTTGAGATTCCCCTTCCTATAAATACACTATTTTTCCTCACGAATTCCATTTTCTTTCTCAGTTTCTCTTTTGTTCATCTCTGCTCTTAAACCCTAACCGCCGCTGCTCTGTCACTATTTTGCCTGAAACCGCCATTTTCCGCCCCTTTTCAACTTCTAATTGGTGCAAAACCTCTTTTAAGTTACTACTCTGCAACTCCCTTTTTCCGGCCAATCTTCATCTTCTCCGGTTATCCAATGGCTTCAACTGACTCTTCCTATGACCAAAACCTAGAACTTCAACAACAAGGGTCCAATCGTGAGGACGCTGAGTCTTCCTCACGCTCTCAAGACCAGGAGTCCGATGATGAAGATCTTCTGATATCGGCAGTAAACCTTCTTGGGGTGATGACTGGGAAGGATATTGCACTCCAGCACACGAAATTACTCCAGCGCTTAATATTTCACCTCTCCCCGGCGTCACTATGTGCTCTGAGAAACTCCTCCTAAAACACCTCCGCCAAGAGGGTCAAGATGAAAAACATTTAGTTATATCAATGGGCCAGATTAGGGCTGGATATCAATTCCCCTTCTATGATCCTGCTAATCCCCTTCTTCTTCGGCTGCTGAAGCGCATAAACAAGCATCCTGCTCAACTTTCTGGTAATTCTATTCGTGTTCTTTATGAATGGGTTGCCCGCAGTAACGGCTATACGCTCTATCCTAATATCGCTAGGAATCAGTCCTTTATTGATAAAGAACTGTATACCGTTGAAAATTTTATTGATCAATACCAAGTGAAGCCTAGCCTTAGAGCCGGCGAGCCTTGGCTATACCGCCTTGAGTCAAGAAGAGGTTCAGACAATGCCAAGAAATTCTTGAGGGACGTTGACAGGAAAACTTCTACCACTGAGAATCCCTCAGTCCGCCATAAATCTGAAAACCGTTGGGGCGAAATTCCTTGTCAAGTTGAAGGCCCTTGGCTCAAAGGTTTTGAAGATGAAAACAAGACTATTCCTCGTGAAGAGTTTCTCCCTGAGCATTCTGACTTAGCCAAGCATGACTTTTGGTATGTTCGCTGGGATGAAGAAAACCAGTATCTTAAGAAGGATGGAGAATTTGTTACTGGTGAAAAAGGAAAATGGGTTAAGAAACCCGAGTTTTGCAAACCGCCCACTAAGAAAGGACAAGGCACCAAGAGGAAAGGAAAAGATGGAGACGCTGTTGAGGTAACAAACACTTTCCTATTGCTTTTGAAATATATGTATATATTTGCCTCTGTTTGTTAGCGTAACAGATGTCGATGATTTTCCTTTTCACAGCCTCCCAAGAAGAAATCCAAGCCTGAGAAGCCCATCAGCGCAATTGATCGTGTTAAAGCCGCCCTTAGACCACTTCCTGGTATGACCACTGCTGGGTCCAAGAAAAATGACAGCGTCAAATCTGCTGCTGCTGCTGCTAAAAAGGATGGTGTTTCTTCCAAAGGGAAAGACAGCGGGTCTTCCAAGAAAAGGAATGATGAATCTTCCAAGAAGAAGGACGGCGAGTCTTCCAAGAACAATGAAAAGCCGCTGAAAACCAAAAAAAAAACATCTTCCAAGAAAGGTAATCAGTCCAACAAGCCAAATATTGTCAATGATCCTATTTCTGATGACCAGTCTGTGAAACCTGCTGGTGAACGCCATGTTGATGAAGTGTATGATGAAACTCCTATAACTCCACCAAATACTACTTCAAATACTGCCACCACCGGGCGAAATACCGCTGAGATGAACGTGGGTACTGCTTGCGAGAATACCGCTGAGATGAATGTAGATACTGCTGGCGAGAATACCGTTGAGATGCAAACTCCTGTCCAATCAAATAATCTGATTGAATCTGCCTCTGCCTCAGCTGCTGACAACGCTATCTCAGTTCTTCGTCATCTTCTTTCTTTGAACACTGTACCTTGCACTTCTGCTGGCAATAATCCCACAGAGACTCAGTTGCCGCCCAACAAGTTGATGGATTCCTTTGCCAAATTGTTGTCTCAAGATGAAAGCGGATCTAATACTCTTTATTTAGAATTAATGAGCAGACTAAGTGAGCCTGGGTTAGCGCTGAAACCCGCCGAACTTATTACCGCCGTTTCTCATCTTACTCCTTATGAACAATTTTGCAGCGCCGTCATGGTATACATTATTGCCTCAGCTTCATCCTTATATCTTTATTCTAGATTTCACTTCCCACCGTACTGATCTCCTTTATTCTGCAGGATTTCCAACGCAATCTGGGTGGTATCACGCTGAATGCTCAATTAAGGCAGGAACTTGACAATCTTCGTCAAGCAAAGGCCACAATGGATCAGACCAATGCTTCCTTGAAACACCAGCTAGCTGTAGAAAAGAAGGAGAGCCATCGTATGCGCATCAATTACAATCAAGAGAAAAAGAAGCATGAAGAACTCCAAGGTTAGCGGTTGTTTCCAATTTTTCATACAATAGTCTTTCATTCTGTCATCCTTTTTCCCAACGTCTAGTCTCTTTCCCTTATAAGGTCGCCGACAAAATCCTGATAGCCGATTACAGCGGGCTGAAGCTGAGATTGGTAAGTTGACTAGTGCTAACACTAAGCAACGTAATATGTTACTCAATTTGGGCCAAGATGTTAAATGGTACCGCCAAGAATTGCGCAATGTCACTGATCTTAACGTAAATCTTGATCATCTGCTCAAAGTTTCTGAGGCGGATGTGGCATGGACAAAGAGTGAGCTTGACAACGCTTCCCGGTTAGCTGAATTGGAACGTAAAGCCAAAGAGAAGGCCATGGTAGATCATATGAAGGCAACCACCCAACTGAAGGATAAAGAAGCCACCATCTCACGCTTATCATCTACACTGGTTTGTCGTACCGCCGAGAGAGACGCCGCCCGAGATGAAATTCAACACCACAAAAAATTTTCCCAAATTCATGGAGATCGAGCTAGGCAGCTGAATGAAGAGAATACTATACTTAGACTCAAAATCAAACAAGCCGTTGGTCCTTGTTCTGATCAGGAAGTTTTGAGTAAACTTGATGAAATAAGTGTTGCTAAAAAGGGTATTCATGAGTATGTTAGCGGTCTAGAAGGTAGTTCCTTAGGATTTCTTTTTCCCATGTAATTTCCAATTGCTATTGCCTCAGCGCTAATACTATATTTTTCTTTATTTCAGAGAAATATAAGCAGCTGGAATCTCAATTGGAAGCTCAAACCATCACCTTGAAAGAGCACCAAGAGTGTGTTGCCAAGATTGCCCAGCTAGAAGAACAGGCGAAAGACCATCAATCTTGTGAAGATAATATGCATACGCTGAAGGCTGAACATTTGCAGTGTACTGGCAAGATTTTCAATCTGGAGAATGACGTTAAGACATTCCGAGAGTATAAGGCAAAGTTTGAAATTGAATCTTCTAAGTCCAAGAAACTTCAGCAGATGCATGAAACTCTTCAGTCAGAGCTGAGTCTTGCTAAGAAGGCCGCCCACACGCAGGAAGAGCAATATGGCGCTGATATAAGGATGGCCGGTTTTCTTGAGCACGAAATAGACATTCCAGATGAATATGCTCCTGGTCGCCTTCCTCCTGATACAGAGACTATTCTTGTTGCTGCTGAGAATGAAGGTAATGCTGAAGATGTTGTTCACATAGTCAGCGAGTCAGGTTCTGGGGAAGAGAGTGGTGAAGACGAAGATGCCGAAAGTGATAGAGACTTGCAGCCAACAGGTCAAGATTCTCACCAAGACGGCGGCAAAGGTGGTAATGTTAATGACGACCATGACGCCTCTAAGGATCCAAACCAACATGCCAGCGAGTCGAATCAAGAAAAGAGTGCAGTTTCCACTAAGGGTGGAGAAGAAGATATGGCTGTCGACAATCCCTTGAAGTCTCCAGATGTGCAAATCTGATAAATGTGTCATCTTCTAGTTACCAAGTGTAATTTAGATAACTCTTAGCTTTTCGTGCTTTTGTGTAATCATGAGATATGTTTATATCTCGTACTCTTTTGTTATGAACTTTAGTAAATGTTTTTCTACTTTTGCATTTTGTTATATGAATAACTTTCTTTGTTTGCTTCCGCCGGTATAATCGAATCCATTTTATTTTAGTGATGAACTAACATCATTCATTCTTAGCCACATCGCACCCGTTTTTGCTATACATTGTTACTTGTGCCCGTCGGCGATCTATTATAAGTGGTAGGTTTGCCAAGAGGGTGGTTAGTGCCTCCGGGAGTCTTATATTTTTCTGCCAGCACTTACAGATCAACAAGTAACGCGTCAGGAGTTATAGCACCAGTTAGCCAGAACTACTCTTAGTCAGACATCTAAAATGTTTCGTTATACCCCGGCATACGACTTTCATGGCAGTCTTGCCTCATCATGTGGCTCTTTAGCCTTGTAAGATTTTTTTTTCTTTGGCAATTTTTGCCTCAGCGTATGGCTATTGAGCCTTGTAAATTTTTATTTGGCAATTTTGCCTCAGCGTATGGCTATTGAGCCTTGTAAATTTTTATTTGGCAATTTTGCCTCAGCGTATAGCTATTGAGCCTTGTAAATTTTTGTTTGGCAATTTTGCCTCGGCGTATGGCTATTGAGCCTTGTAAATTTTTGTTTGACAATTTTGCCTCAGCGTATTTGTTGCCGTATAATTAAAAATGACACAATAATTTGTTAACGGGGTTCGGCGCACAAAGCAAACCTACGTCCCCGGATCTTATTTACTGCAGATTACAAAAGCTGATAAGATTTCTTGGGTATTATGCCCGCCCAAGACTTCAGATTTTACATGTATCCTTATGGATAGAATCTCTTGATAAACTTGGCATTCCATGGATGCTCAAGTTCCTTTCCATGCTCATCAACTAACACATAAGCTCCACTACCCGCTACACGCTTGATGACATAAGGGCCTTCCCAAGTAGGTTCCAGCTTTTTACATCCTTTCTTCTTCTGATACGGCGGTATCTCTCTTAATACCAGGTCACCAGGCTTATAGTCTCTTTTCACTACACGCTTATTGTACTCCCTGGCTAAACGGCGGTGGTAATTCTCCATATGAGTCAAAGCAATGAGCCGATGTTCTTCCAAGTTGTCTAGTTTTGCCAAGATTAAATCTGTATTGAGATTTTTCTCCCAAGCTTCGTGTTTTGTTGTTGGCAATATAACTTCTGATGGAAGCACTGCCTCAGCGCCGAATGTGAGTAAAAAGGGAGATGCTCCAGTTGCTTCTCGAATTGTAGTTCTGTAAGACCATAAGACGTTATGGAGATGCTCACACCATGCCTTCTTGTGCCCCTCAACTCTCCTTTTTAATCCCATTCCTATTTTTTTATTGGTGGCCTCCGCCTGCCCGTTGCTTTGAGGATAGATAGGAGTGGATTTTCCCAGTTTAACGCCATATGTTGCCAGCAAGTTTTCAATGTTTTCGCCGACCAATTCCTTCCCATTGTCAGTGCAAATTTCCGCCGGAACACCAAAACGACAGAATATATTTTCCCATATGAATGTAAATACTTCTTTTCCTGTTCTTTGTCTGAGCGCCTTAGCTTCACACCATTTGGTAAAATAATCTGTTGCCACAATAATATATTTGCGCTGTCCCGACCCTGGTGTCAGCGGTCCAATGATGTCAATCCCCCACTTGGCAAAGGGCCAAGGGCTTAATACTGAATTCAACGATACTGCTGGTGCCTTATCTTATTTGCATACAACTGACAATTCCTACACCGCTTAGCATACTCAGCAGAATCACCATTCATCCAAGGCCAGTAATAACCTTGCATCTTTACTTTTAGAGCCAGCGCTCTCTGTCCGCTGTGATTTCCGCAGTCTCCTTCATGAATTTCCTTAAACAGCTTCTTTCCTTCGTCTCTTGATACGCATCGTAATAGTGGCCCAGCAAATGATCTTCTGTATAGGACGTCGTCTCTTAACTCATAATTTCTTGACCTGCTGATGATTTTATGCGCTAACAATTTGTTTCCAGGAGTGGTGAGATGCTCCAAGTAGTATCTGATAGGAACTCTCCAGTCTGTTTCTGCTGATTCTTCAATGTCTACCGCCAGAACTTCCTGCTGCCTTCTTCCCTATATTGATGACATCTTTAGCCTTTCAATTGCTATCGCCGGCACCTCTGGATCCGCCATCATTGAAGAGATAAATGCCAGTGCATCAGCATGTCTGTTATCATTTCTGCATATATGCCTAAATTCAATGCCCGTAATCTTGTCAGCGTATTCTCTAGCCAATTGCAAATATTGCTTTAGTGAGCTATCATGTGCTTCATATCTGCCTAAGATCTGTCGAATGACCAGCTGAGAATCACTAGTCAAACGGATGTTGCTGATGTCCATCTCGATTATAAGCCTCATATCATGTATTACCGCTTCGTATTCTGCCTCATTGTTTGTAGCTGGGAACTCTAATCTGAATGAGTGGACTATCCTTGAACCTTTTGGTGAGATAAAGACTATGCCAATTCCTTTGCCCTCTTTATTAGCTGAGCCATCAACATATACTTCCCACTGATTTGGATCTCTTTTCAGCAAGTCTGGGACTCCCTCATCTGGATCTTCCTTCTCCATGAATGGAATGTCTTCAGTTTCTTCTTCTTCTTCTTCTTCTTCTTCTTCTTCTTCTATGGGAAAGTCTGCCAGGAAGTCGGCGATAACTTGTGACCTTTGAGCTGTCCTTATTTCGTATTTGACGCCGTATTGATCTATCTGAGCATTCCATTTTGCAATACGCCCTGCTCTTTGAGAACTATGAAGAATGGCTTCGATGGGAGTTTTGGTGAGTACCGTTATGGGATGAGCATGAAAATATGGACGAAGTCTGCTAGTGGCGAAAACCAGAGCTAGTATTAGTTGCTCTATCTTAGTATAATTCTTCTCAGCGGGTTGCAGAGTTCGACTAATATAGTAGATTGGTGTCTCTCCTCCTTTTGTCCGCACTAAGACTGCACTGACCGCTGATGATGTGGCCGCCAAGTAGACCCTCAGTTCTTCTCCATGTTCCGGCGGCTGAATAGCTGGCAAGGTGGCTAAGTAATTCTTTACTCCCTGAAAAGCATCCTCATGATCTTTTGTCCAGTTGAACTTCTCTCCTTTCTTCAACATTTGGAAAAATAATTTGCACTTGTCAGAGAATCGAGATATAAATATTTTAAGAGACGCCAGTACGCCATTTAAGCTCATGACATCTTTCAAGGTTACCGGCGAAGGCATTTCCAAAACAGCTTTAACTTTGGCTTGATCTGCCTCTACTCCCTTTTTTGTGACAACATAACCCAAAAATTTTCCAGATGTGACGCCGAATACGCACTTTGCTGGGTTGATCTTCAACTTGGTTATTCTCATGTGATCAAAGATTTCTTTCAAGTCTTGTACGTGATCCTTCTTTTTCTTGCTCTTGACCAACATATCATCAACGTATACCTCCATAGTTTTACCTATCCATTTCTCAAACATGTCCTGCGCCATCTTTTGGTATGTAGCGCCAGCATTTTTGAGACCAAATGGCATTCTTGTATAACAAAATAAACCTTTAGTAGAGAAAAAAGTTGTGTGACGCTGATCTTCTTCTGCCAGCGGTATCTGGTTATATCCAGAATAGCCATCCATAAAGGATAGTAACTCATGCCCAGACGTGGCATCAACAGTCTGATCTATGCTTGGTAGAGGAAAGCTATTCTTGGGACACGCCCTATTCAAGTCACTAATATCGATGCAAATTCTTACTCCATTATTTTTCTTAGGAACCACCACCATATTAGATATCCACTCTGGATATTGAACTGGTCTAATGATTCCTGATTCCCTCATCTTGTCAATCTCTGCTTCCACCGCCTCCTTGTACGCTGGTGCCAACTTCCTTGGACGCTGTTTGAATGGCCTGATCCTTGGATCTATATCCAACCTATGGCATGCGGTTTCTGGATCAATACCCGGCATCTCGTTCATGCCCCAAGCAAAAACATCCACATATTCTTTTAGTAAAGCCTCTAGCTGCCGAGACTCTTCCTCATTCAGTAAGGTACCAATTTTTACTATCTTAGGAGCATCTTCTTCACCTATGTTGATCTCTCTGGTAGGTTCTACCGCTGTAAAATGCAGTTCTGGCTCACCCATAGGCGAAGGTTCCTTTAATTGCTATAAAGGTGCCGCTGAAGGACTTGCTGCTGAGTCGCCCTCCTTCTTAGAGAGAATGTATTTGTTAGGGTCGGCGACTAGTGCAGTTATTTCTTTAGCCTTGGTTGCTTCTTTTGTCTGTTTCCTTTTCTCATTCAATCTGGCCTTTCGAGTTTCACGCATTTTGACGTCTACTTCATTGCATGCCTTTGCTGTAGATGAGTCACCAATGTATTCAGCTACCCCTTCTGGAGTTGGAAATCGCAATCGCTGATGATAAGTCGAAGGTACTCCTTTGATGCTGTGCAACCAAGGTCTACCAAGGATGGCTGCATATGGCGAATCTACCTCCACGACACAGAAAGTAGTATCCATAATCAATGTCTTGCACGTAACAACCTTCATTTTCACTTCTCCTTTAGGTTTGGACGCTATCCCATTAAATCCATAAATACTGTATGAGGAAGGAACTAATGACTCCACCGGTTCTTCTTTAGAATCCATGGCCTGGTACGCTGAGTTGAAGAGAATATCAACAGAGCTCCCTGGATCTACCAGTACTCTTGGAACTTTGAATTTTCCTAATTGGATGGTAAGGACCAATGGATTCAAATGACTTCTTGCCTCAGGTGATAGTTCTACTGCCGAAAAACTAACTGGCTTTTTCATCCATTCTAATAGTGGGCTGTTCTTGACGGCGACACTGAAAATATCTTTACCATTGCTATCCCTCTTATGAATTCTTGACATTACATTGTTATGGAATTCATCCCTACTGATTGTTGAGTGCACAATAGAGAAACAATCCAACTCTTTCAAATCACGCTGAACTTCTACCTCAAAAACTTCAGGCTTTGGATGCACTGCCTGGATTGGCTGAACCTCCAATGGTGGCGCTGGGGGTAACTCTAAGAAATCTTGAAATCTTCCCATACGCATGAATCTATGTACTTCTCTTTGAACTCTTGTGCAGTTTTCAGTTGTGTGGCCATGGAATTGATGGTATTGGCAGTATTGGGTAGTGTTAGAAATAGGGTTCATGGGATTTCCTCTGTTAAAAGGGTAGCGGATTTCATTCCTTGATGCTGAACTTTCTATCTGTCCAAATGCATCAGTATATGTGACACGTAGTTTTGGTAGTGTGGCGTCTTGGATATCTGGGTATCCTGTGTTAGGGCATTGTCCGGTCAAACCCACTAGCGTTGGTATGTCAAGCTAGTTGTCAGTTTTAGGTCAAAATTCAATTCTTGATTTAGCCAACTAGAGTTTAGATTTCGGAAATGGGATATAGACAGAGTAGTAGAGACCTTGAAGATGAAGACTGTGAAGAAAAAGAAGACATCAATTATTCTTCATCGACAAAAGGTTAGTAGGAGTTATGACTTTATGGATATTCTTCTATTTCTACTTTCTCTATTCTTTCGAAATAT
>JAJJMA010204069.1:12935-31722 GCA_023529015.1 Papaver nudicaule | reverse complement strand
TGTTTATTTTCATATTTGCAATGTGGTTGTTGTTTCAATTAAGGAAAACTTATTTCATTGTAGTTGTTGTTTCCATTAATGAAAAATTTAGTTAGTTGGGTAAAAGTAGTTCTTACACTCTCTTTACACCTCATAACGACTAGTTTTTGCAAATCCCCAAAATTCAAAATTCAAAAAAACTATCCGTTGGGTACTCATCTTTATAAATAGACTCTTTCACAAACATTCATTTTCATAGATAACTCTTCTTCTCAAACTTTCTTCCTAAACCTTCTTCCCAAACCTTTATCTCAATCAATCTACAATGTCAAGCTCATCGTCAAATGAATCCAGGAGGCCAACTCGATCACCACAAGAGATACTATCTTTACTACGCAAACCAAATGAATCAATCTCAACACCGACTCCAGCATCTCCTCCTCGTAGACGTTATCGAAACATGACTGATAAGTTTGTTCATCAGTACTACTATACGTGTTCTCCATCTCAAAAACCATTATCTCCACCTCCATCAACACGAATCAAACCAAGCTTCGCTCCATTTACGTTGGAAGAAGATCTACGTCTTTGTAAAGACGTGATCCACTATTATGGATTACAAAAAAGTCGTGGGGATGTCAAGTGGAGCTCCCTGTTTAAGTATATCGAAGATGACTTCAAGTTTCAAAACCAATATGTGCGCGATGCAAGAGGCCTCTCAGAACGATGGTGGAAAATACGTCAAAACGTTCATGATTTTATGCACTTGGGGAGATTGGCCCGAGATTTTCTTGGGAAAGATGTTACGGAGGATGAAGTTTATGCCAGGACTTTGAAGGTATGGAAACAAAGTAAAGGAAAGGAATTCGAGTACGAAGCACATTACCATGAGCTAAAGGATTTTCTCAAAACCTTCGAAGTATTATGAACACATTACCATTGCACTTAGTTATTCAAGTAATTAGATGTCAATGTAATTCCTTTAAGGAATACTCATTCGTAATTTTCCTCCTAAAAAGTGTAACGAACACCTTCGAATGAGCGGATGTTTAAATCTACGTTATTAATTAATGAAAATTTCCTTTCTAATATAAAAATTTATATAACTAACAGTAATTCAAATCCAGATAAAAATTAAAACATAATTCAATTGGAAAGGAAGTTACAACATAGTACTAATCAAGGGGTTCAACTACCTCATCATCTGCTTCATAACCATCATCTGCTCCAAAACCACCCCCTGCTGCTTCAACACCATTAGTTGCTTCAAAACCACCCCCTGTTGCTTCATCATCACCATCATCATCATCATCATCATTTGAATAAGCTTCAGAGAGCACAAAGTCTACACTCACATCATCTTCAGAAAAAATAGAGTCTACAGATGAGTAACAGTCTGAACTCGGAGTTGTATATTCCGAATCACTTCTACTAAGATCTGAGTCTAAGTCTATTCTTTCACCTCTTCCAGGCAGTGCAAAGATGTGAGCGGTAAGATCAGCTCTTAACATGTGGTAATATTCTTCATTTTGAAGACTCGAGTAGTGATTGGTGGGGCCTGTTGGTACCCGATTCACTTCTGGAACAACTGCAGCCCATTCAGCATCTCGACGTTCATGTTCAATGATCATGTTGTGTAAAATAAGGCAACATTTCATAATCAAATTCAAATCATGTTGCTTCCAATACTTGCATGGTTCACCAACAATCTTAAATTTACCCTGAAGACTTCCAAAAGCACGTTCAACATCCTTTCTTTTGGCCATTTGGTACCTATTAAACCTAACATATTCCGGAATGTCTAGTGTTACTGGGTAAGCTTGTACAATTGTCTTCAACCTCGGGTAGATACCATCAGCTAAGAAATAACCCATGTTGTATTGGTGTCCATTGATGACATAGTTAACCGGAGGAGAGTAACCACTAAGAAGCGAATCAAAAAGGGGAGAGTGGGCCAAAACATTCAAGTCATTGTTTGCGCCGGGCATTCCAAAAAAAGCATGCCAAAACCATAAATCATATGAAGCCACCGCCTCTAATATCAAAGTACTAACCTTTTCTTTGCCTCTATGTATTCCTTGCCAAGCGACCGGACAATTCTTCCATTTCATATGCATACAGTCCACACTACCAAGCATTCCAGGAAATCCACGGGCGGCATTCTCTGCTAGCAACCTTCTAACATCTTCGGCAGTAGGTTCTCGCAGGTACCTAGGTCCAAATATGGTGCATATGTTGGCACAAAATCTCTTTACATAGTAATATGTTGTGGTTGCACCCATACGAGTGTAATCATCTAGACTATCAGCAGCAATACTTTTGCACAAAGATTTCATCACAGCAACCATCTTCATGTGAGGAGAATGTCCCGGAATACGAGCTGCATCTAGACGTTGTGGCCATTCTTCATCCTCTTCACAAAGTTTGAAGAGAATTTTCTCGAACAAACCTCGACTCATACCTAAACGTTGTTTGAATTGTCTTGGAGTATAAGTCCCATTAGTTGTAAAGTAATCATACATCATTTGAGCATCAGCTCTCTTTCTATTACGCCATAGGTGTTGGCGTGATTGCACTTGGATAGGCACCGGTTGTCTAAGCCTATGTCTCCGGGCATCCAATTCTACCATGCGATGGAGTAAAATAATTTCTTCATCATCATCACTCGATGAAGCAAAATTGAGACCGTATTTCGCATTCAAACACCCACGAATCAAACTCATTGCACCTTTACAAGCATGAATTTTAAGTCAATTTATACATTCAACACCAAAACTACTTCAATACCACAAGCATTTAATCAAAAATACACCATAGAACAACAAAGAATCAATGGATTTCAACGATTCATTCTAAAATCAAAGGAATCATGATAATCAAATTAAAATTGGATTGTATAAACCTAGATAAGATTTACTAACCTTGTTGATGAAATTTCAAATTGAATGATGCAAAAGAATCGCCTTCGAAATGTTAGTAAACCCTTATAATATCACGGAAAAATTCTAACTGGTTAACTTCAAAATCGAAAGGGGGCGATTATCTATTTTCTTTGAGTGAAGAAGAGAGAGTGGAGAAGTTGAGAAATGAAGTTCAGGTCGCAGGGTTTCTGTATGAAAACCTCTTTTTTACGGAAATCGGATTTCCGCAGGTCAAAAGTCAAGCTTTGACTGTGCGGAAATCCGATTTCCTCAGATTTTTTTTTACGGAAATCGGATTTCCGCCCAAAAAATCTGCGGAAATCCAATTTCCGTCTCCAAATAGCTAAGACCACCGTGGTTGCCATTTTTTCGCCATTTCCGCCTTTCCCTTTCTCTATTCAATAGAGAAGGCTTAGGCAACCATAGTGCTTGCTCTTAGGAACTGCTAACCACATGGGAATGGTCCAAGGCCAATCTCTAGCTAGCCATTAGGATAATGTTATTTTTTCTCGAAAATCCATCTAATTCCCCTTTGATACAAAAATATTGACAAACAGAATTTTCTTTGACTTGAAACTCTGCATCAAATTGACCTAACTTCTCCGTTGATATGCCGACATTCTTAACCTGGCGTCATTGGGGCATACGGAAAAGTTTTGGGCAGACTTTTTTAGCTGCCGATAAAAAAAATGCATGAAGCTACCGAGCAGTGTAAATAAAAATATTAACACCACTCAATAGCTTTTTTCGTACCGAATATAAATCTGCCCCAAAACTTTTCCGTACGCCCCAATGACGTGAGGATTCTTAAGGTCTCTAAATTTTCTTCCGTTCATACTTCTATCACCACCTTGGACTTTCAACTTCCAATGTCATTTATCTACCCGAGGTAATTAAGATACGTCTGGTTGCACACGCACGTGATTATGGCTCCATGTAAGAATTGCAGACTACAAGAACGGAGACATGAATGTGCATCAGCTTCTATGGGGGTCAACTGCCCCCATTACTGGCTCCCTTAATCGCTCACAATTTTATGCTTCTTTTGCTACTATTGGAAGCCTTAAAACATGAACAAATTTACGAATTTGCTTGAGGATGTAAAATCGAAAAGTATATATTGGTTTATGTACATTTTGGTACTCCACGAAATAAATTGGTACCTCCATTAGCAAATTTTTTGGCTAAAACCTCGATCAATATATCATTGTTGGTATGTAAAACAAAATCATTGCATTTGAACACGCAACAAATCAGTTAAAATGTAACTAGTAAAATTGTTGTCAACACGTCCGGTACTACCACAAAATGAAATCATGAGTTATTCAACCAATTCATTGAACTCAAAAGTACCATAATCTTGAAAGTGAAATAAGCTCTGCAGACACTGTAGGGGGATAAAACCATCGAGACACGTGTCAGCATCTTAGAGCAGAAACAGGATGGCAGGTGTAGGACCCGAAGCAGGGAATAGAGCCCGAAAAGATCTTGTACATCAGTGAGTCGTCTCAATCGAATATCTGAAAAGGTACGCGTGTAGTGGAATACAGCCTGGAAGACATCGAAAATAAATGAACTCGATGGCGTAAAATTCATAGTCCTTGATTGACGAGGAGCATCAAAGTAATTACCTCGAGGACATCTCGAAGACCACCGACCTACTCGACATCTTCTGACACACCCACGATTGTGTATTTTGTCTTATCAGTTGCAACCCACTTGTAGTTCGATCTATAAAAAAGGGAGCTCGAGCTCAGTTGTAAGGGTTGGATTTTTGGTAAGTTTTGGGACGTTTGAGAGAGACTAGGTTAGTATTGAATCTCCTCAGGTCTTTGAGCACAACATCCTTGTATTATTAGCCAGAGAAACACTTTACATTAATGAACATTTGATCTTTACTTTGTCAATTAGTATGCTTTAATCCTCATCGACGTAGTTCTTAGTCTGTATCGATATCATGTTCTTCATAGGAATTACTCTCTCTTCCGTTGGTTAATCGTATTCTCTTGATGGCTGTTGGGTATAAGGTCTCTTAGCAGATTTTATGCCGACACAGTTTGGCGCTAGAAATAGGGACTGATTAAAACAACTTAGGTTTGCCTGTGTTTCGATGGTTTTCAAAATTCTCAATTTTTTTTTTCTTAAGGGTTCTTAAGTTTTACTCTTATTTTATCAATTCTTTACTTAAAGTAAGCTCCACCATCTTAAGTATCTAAAGATTTAAAATTTTATGATAAATTGATGTTTTTCAAGGAATTCAAGCTTTGAAATACAGAGATCTAATCAAGATCTAAAAAGTTTCCATGGAAAAGAAGAATGAAATGATATTTCTCAAGAGTTAGTTAGAACCAGTAGTTTTTGATTTCGATTTCGATTCCATCATTATTTCCAGCAAATATCCTTTTAATTATGTATACGATTCATACTGCTAAAACCTGCTTAGGGTTATTTTAGGGTTTTCCTATCAAACTGTATATTAGGAAAGTAACTCAGTCACCTTTGGATCCATCGTATCCTTTTCTCGGAAAGTTGATTACCTGGAACCTCCATTTTTGGAAGGAAAATCAAGGCGAAGCAGGGTTGTTAGGGAAAGAAGTTACAAAAGTTTAGTGTCAGAAACTCTAGGGATATTAATGGATCGTTTATAAACACCGGAAAATAACAGAAAAACTTATTTTGCCAGAATTGGCAACAACCAATAGTATGCATGTCAGACCTTAAGAACATGAATAATTCTAGTGAACCTCACTTGTCGGATACATTTTGCAGGGTCACTTTCATAGATTCACGACCTCGAAGAAGCACATCGAGATGTAATCACAAAACACTGGAGCTACACTACATCGTGTCTATTGCAACTCAATGATACAATCAAGGAGAAGTGTTAGCTTGCGAAGCAATATAATATGGAGGATACACAAAAGAGATCCCGAGGGAAAGGGAATAATGCTCGCCGAAGAAGTAAGGAAATTCGAACCCTGTCAGTTAGAACCAGTATTCTTTTCGGCTGAAGATATTCCAGAAGGGGATCGAGCAACAATCCTTTGATAATAATTAACTACAAGCGTAAACAAAGAATCACTGACGAAAATATTAATTGACCCTGGGAGCTCTGTGGATATTCTCTTCGGAGCAGCTTACAGACAATTCTCCAAAGATACCATAATTGTACCATCCGACTACACCATCTGTGGATTCAATAGGAGAGCATCGAAACCAAAAGAAGATGTATCTTTACCAATATATGTAGGATCGATGAAATTGCTAACCACATTTTGTGTCTTGGACATTGAGTCACCGTATAATGCTATATTGGGACGACCATGGTTACACAGACTCTTGGGGGTGGCATCAACATTACATCAAAAACTCAGGTTCCCAACTCCCTTGGGTATAGGCGAAATCAGCGGTGAAACTATGGAGTCACAAACATGTCACACGAAGGACATCGAGCTGAGAGAGTACGCAAGGCGTAATCTAAGGGAACGCCGAAGACGGCAAAAAGTAGAGGCTATCGAAAGAAAATTAATCAAGTCATCGAAGGAAACAACGAAGCAATCGCAAAAGAAGCCCCAAAAGACCCCAGCCCAATGAACGAGGAAGCACCAAACTTCACGCCAAAAGAGCGTATATCAGATGTAAACATTGGAACCATCGAGGAACCAAAGATTGTAAAAACCGGAACACTAATTGGAGAAGTAAAACGAATGAAATTGGAAAATTTGTTGAAGGACTTCGCAGACGTATTTGCTTGGAGGATGCGCGAGATGCCAGGAATCGACCGAAGCTTAGCATGTCACCATTTGGACATCAATCCCTCGGTACAAACATTTAAGTGAAGACCAAGAAAACTCGCAGACGTAAATCAGGAGACATTGGAATCCGAGCTCCAAAAAAAAATGATTGCGACAGGAATAATCAAGAAAATTCAGTATGCAGATTGGATCTCGAATATGGTCATAGTTCCGAAGAAAAATAAAGGAGTCCGAATTTGCATCGATTTCAGCAATTTGAATAAAGCATGCCACACCCGTTACCAAGCATAGATCAAATGGTGGATGCAACAACATGTCATGAATTATTATTTTATGGATGGGTACTTCGGATACAATCAGATTCCATTAACAAAAGAGGATAAAAAACACACGACATTCATTAAAACCAACGGATTATATTGTTACATATGTATGTCGTTTGGTTTAAAGAATGCTGGTGCTACATATCAGAAGGCAATGGAAAATATCTTTCGCCCCTGGTTGAAGAAAATTGTGGAAGCATATGTAGACGATATGTTGGTGAAAAGCAAAAAAACAGAAACCCACGTGGGTGACTTGTGGGAGATACCGTAAAAGTTGTGACATATCAACATGATAATCAACCCTGCCAAGTGCATATTCGGAGTCACCTCGGGAAAATTCTTAGGATACATCGTTACAAAAACTAGAATCGAAGCAGGCCCATTAAAGGTACAAGAAATACGAGACATGCCATGGCCAACAACAGTAAAAGACGTGTAAGCGCTAAATGGGAGGATAACAGCCCTGAGCAGATTTATTGATCGATCCTCGGATCGATGTAAATAATTCTTCAGTATCCTAAAGAAGGGGGGAAATTTCGTATGGACAGACGAGAGTGAAGCTGCATTCCAGGGAATCAAGAATTACCTGGCAAGTTTACCAGCTTTGCAGCGACCAAAAAAGGATTAAGACTTAAGGCTCTACATATCAACCAATTCTGACGCCATTAGTGCAGTACTCGTGACCACCAGTGAAGAAGAAAAACTAGTATACTACATCAGTAAGACACTCTTTCCAACGGAGAAAAATTATACCAAGTTAGAGCAACTCATACTAGTATTTGTGGTGGCAACTCAAAAGCTTCGAATATATTTTCAGGCTCATCGAATCATCATACTAACTAAAACACCATCAAACCAGTTCTTAAAAACATCCAGACAGCAGGAAGAATTGCAAAATGGAACACTCAAATAGGACAATACGATGTAATTTACGAAATTCGTACGGCACAAAAATCACAGGTTATAGCTGACTTTCTAGCCGAATTTCCTGTCGAAGAAGACGATGAAGGTGAACCAATGCTAGGCATCGAAGAAGAGGATGGGCCATTAGACCTTTTACAGCAGTGTCATCCTCGGCGTTGGGAAGTATGTATCGATGTATCAGTAAATGGAGATGGTCATGGAGTTGGAATAGTCTTCACTTCGCTAGAGGGGAAGCGAACAATGTATTCACTTCAATTAGAATTCGAAGCCACGAATAACGAGACAGAGTATGAGGCAATGATTCATACATTAAAAATCATGATAGAAATGGAAATTCAAGAAACAAGGATAACCACAGATTCTCAACTTGTAGTCAGGCAACTCGACTGGAGCTATCAGACAAACAATTCGTTACTAAAATATAAGAAAATGGCTAGGAGGTTCATGGCAAAAATTCCAAATCTGAAAATAAGACACATATGCAGAAAGGATGACAGGCATGCAGACGGTTTGGCATTTATTGCCTAAAAAATGACAGACCCAAGCATTGTCTCCATCGAGATTGGAAGAGTGCAAAAATCATCCATCGAAGACTCAATGGAGGAACTCGTTATGGTAATTCAAGAAGAAATCGAAAATTGGAGGTTACCAATAAGAAAGTATTTAGATACGAAAGAATTACCGATAACCCACTTGAAGCTCATAAGATAATCAGCAGGTTAGGAAACTACAGAGTCCTTGATGGAATCCTGTATCGGTAGTCATTCTTGGGTCCACTACTAAGATGTGTTCATCGAATAGATGGTGTTGCACTGATGACAGAACTTCACAGCGGCGAAGCAGGAACTCATAGTGAAGCAAGAGCTCTAGCTCAGAGAACCAAAGCTCAAGGGTATTATTGGCCCTACATGCATTCTCCAAAAGGATTCACGCACCAGCAACAAATCTAAACTCAGTATTAAGCCCATGGCCTTTCGCCAAGTGGGGGGTCGATATTGTGGGACCATTCATTCCAGGAACAGGACAACGTAAATACATTATTGTGGCAACTGATTACTTCACGAAGTGGATCGAAGCTAAAGCACTAAAGAACCACACGGGTCAAGATGTCTTCACCTTCTTCTGGAAAAATATATTTTATCGATTCGGAGCCCTGCTGAGATAGTATCGGATAATTATGCAAAAGAATTCTTAAGTGTTGATGTCAAACTCACCAATACAACGTAAGATTGGGGACTTCAATTCCGATATATCCACAAAGCAATGACCAAGCGGAGGTAACCAACAAAACCATTGGGGATAACCTGAAGAAAAGGGTCTTACCTCGCAAAAAGCAATGGTGCGAGCGCCTCCATAATGTACTGTGTGCATTTCGAACATCTCTAAGAGAAGCAACAGGGATGACCCTATTCCACCTTACATTCAAAACCATAAGTAGTACTTCCCACTGAGATAATGTTACCAACGGATAAATATAAGTCATGGGAGCAAAACCTAACAGCCGATTTAATATATGCAAAGTTGGATGATCTGAAAGAGGTTAGAGAAGACGCTTTCCAGCACATAATTAACTATCAGCAAGGATATTGGCTCGAGGATACAACAAAAAGGTCATCGAAAGAGAATTCTAGCCAAGCGAGTTGGTATTGCGAGAAATCCCACCTTATTAGAAAGGAAATAACGGAAAACTAGAACCAATATGGGAAGGACCCTTCAAAGTACAGCAGGTGGCAGGGAAATGAGCATACAAGTTAATCGATGAAAATGGAGTTGAGTGAGGAAATGCATGGAATGCAAACTATATACGAAAATATTTTTCATAAAAAGTTGATGTACTTCGGTTTCAGTCTCAAAATAAATAATTCTTTCAACAATCTGATCTACTGTATCTCGAATCCAACTCCAGATCCTATTCAATTAGGCAAAAGTCCTACCTGATTAGGCATATCTCCCAAGGCCTCGATGCCATGTAAAACAAGAAGGCCATGATGCTATATCTCCCCTAATGCCTTGACGTAATGAAAATTAAAGGCCTTGACACCAAGGCTTTGATGCCAAATATAAAAATGTCCTACAAGATTTAGGCACAGAGCTGAGGTACATGTAGGTGTAAGGGCCCTACGAGCTACATGACATAGTCATCTACCCACAAGATACCCCGTTAGCGGTGGGTACTTTGTATCGAAGCTACATAAGCTAGAGTCATTTGGACCCACTACCATTGCGACCGCTGGGACCTCTCTTTTGAGGCGTCGCGGGGATGATAAATGGGATTAACATCTGCCATTACGGCGGATGGAACCCCGAGGCAGCTAATTAGCTTACATTCACGGGAATGGTAAGCGAGTTACGCAGCCAAGGGACCTCCTCCAGAAAATCAAAACTAGCCTCGAGGACGGGCAAGCGAGAACAGAAGAGTCGAACTCCAGGCCGCGATAGGAGAACAGTACCATGTCTAAGCTCCATCTTTGACCGACACTACCCCACTTGCTATTTTATTATCGAGGCCCAAAGTAGCTACCTACCATAATATTCCTACTTTAATTAGGAAAAAAGGGTTTTCAGTACACTACCATGTCTTCTCGCAGGATACTCGATATCTTCGATACCCACCTAAAGTACTGAGGCAAACTGGGTACCTATGGTCTTGATAGCCATGTCTTGCTTGAGATCAAGCAAGTATCTCAAAGCCTTTGGGAAGGGTGATCCGCAGCCCCCACTAGCTTGGTTTACTGCCTCCCATATCGAACTAAGCCCTAGAGTTGCACTCTAAGTTGAAAAGGAGGAGATACCGAGATACACCACCAACTTTTGAATTCGTGAACCTAGTTGATTATGGTTGTTTGAACTATCTCAAAAATCAATATTAAAAAAAACCCTGAGTATAGTTCAGAGAACCGAACCCTAACAAGAACGTGTTCTCCTAGATCTCAAGAGAGATGGATTCACTCAAAGGTTATGAATCAACAAACTTGCAATTACTTCAATTATATAGATTAGAGACAATATAATGCGGAAGGAAAAAGTAATGCAAGACACCATAATTTTGTTAACGAGGAAACTGCAAACCAGCAGAAAAACCCTGAGACCTCGTCCAGTTTGAACACCCTTAATATTAAGCGAATAAAGACGCTAGCCTACTCTCAGACTTCTGACTGGAATGTATCGAGACTGAATTAACCCTTCAAGCAACCCAGTTACCAATGTGCTCCTACGTCTCTTGGCTCCCGCATAAATCTACGTACTTGATTCCTCTAGCCGACGTCCTTTACAGGCCTAGGAGTTGCTCCACTTCCCTTCGTGAAGACTAGCGCTACCCTACCTCTAACAGTACGCCTAAAAGTATCCAAGTGATTAAACGAGAATACGATTGTGATTTCATTTAGACTTAGAGTCAAGGTTAATGGAAATCGGTTTTTACATAATAGAGCTTATTGATCCAGCCTAAACAGTTGTACCTCATAACGCTTGACGAACTTAGTATTAAACTTAGTTCATGAATATGCGTTATGGAACTTCTAGGGTTTACGATACGAGATCTACCTTACGAAGTTTCTATCAAATCTTGGTCTTGATAAGATTGAAATTACATGATCAGGAATTTAACTTCTGACTTGTGCTTCGCGATCCTCAAGTGAAGTCTTTTAATAGTCGTAGTCCAAGAAAAGGACTTCGAGATGACGACCAACCTTTATGCAAGGATACACAGATGTGTAGAGGATTGGAATTGTATATTGCAGAAGGTCATCTATTTATAGTGATCATCAAGGGAGGCTTTGCTTAAAAGTTAAGCAACCTTGAGTAGGGCTCAAGAAAGTTACGGATCTTAAAAGTCCATAGCTTGAATACCCAATCTCAATCTTCTTATAACCTTTGGTTAAGACCAATGGTCATAGGAAGATTCACCTTGATAGAAGGATGGCAATTTAGGTTCAAGCTAGTTGAACATTGCGTGGATTAAGTAGTTGAATTCCATGGTGAAAAAGCAGGGGTACCGAAATACAACCAACTTTTAGTTTGGGCTCGTGAGACTTATGGTCAGATCTGGACGATCTCAAAAATCATTATCCAGACCTGTTAACCTGAGTTTGGATCTCAAAGGATCAGTCCGACACAAGACAAGGTCTTGGTAAATCCAATGGATGGATTGGGGACAACGATCATGTTTATAATAACGTACTTAAGAAACTTATACAACTGGAGCTAACTAGGTCTTACAACAGCGAGTGCAGCCGTGCGTTGCTTCCTTTCAACCCTGTGTGTAACGTATCAGTTCTTGAATGGCCTTATATCAGAAGAGAAGGACCGTAGAATATACAAGAACGTGATCAGGTTACCAAGGTTACAGGTTACTCCGATTTCAACCACTAAGATCTCAATCTCCTACCTGTGCTTCCCAACTCTCAAGAGAATTCTTTATAGTCGTTAGGTAATTCCCAAGAGGAACTGCTACCTAATAGAGGATGACTATACACAACAAGCATTCACCGAAGTGAAAAGAGTTTACGATCAATTCCACAGAGAATCTTCACGTATGCTTGATGCTTATGGTTTTCGTTCTAGAAACTCTATTGATAGCACTCAATAAGATAAGTTGCTTAGGAATAAAGCAACTAGTTACTTGTTCCACAAGTTTAGCAAGTGCCCGTGTAAGACGAACCCGTTACTTAACTTGCACACAAAGAAACCTAGATTTATCTCAATTGGAAATCTTTATCATTTATCTGCCAAAAACACTTCAAGAATGATATCAAAACTTTTAAAGTGATTCTACTCATTCCTGATATGAAGCTTCTTCTCAGCTTTAATTACTCCCCTTTACTTGATACTTTGAAAAAGTACAGCAAGTAAGCACATGATGTTCTCCCCCTATGGTTACGCACCACAAGAACACACGAACAAGAACCATATGTATTCTCCCCCTATTTGTCACAAAAATATGACCAAGTAGTTCGAGACTAGGGTTTCATAAACCTATGGAATAGGTTAAGCTAAGTACTCGCATACCAAGTTTAAGATGGTATAACTAGGAAATCTGAATGAAGATTCCTAAGTTCTCATCTTTTGGAGAAATATAGATACACTTTTCTCCTAATATTCCACAACCACGCTCCCCAAAAAGATTTGTTATTAAGCGCAAGTTCAGTTAAGATCTCTCCCCCATGTGGTGTTATTCAATAAAGAACAACTTACAAAGTCTAACATGGACAAAACAATTTTAATGTTATCCAGTATTCCTTTGTTTATAATCTCTTTCCCTTAGCCAAATTTTTGGAAAAGAGTATATGATTCCGAGTTTGTGAAAACCCTAAAAATCGTACAATCAAAAGTTTCTTGATTGTGACAAAAAGCATAACTTTTGTAAATAGACATAACTTTGCATCACTACCTAGGTAATGGAAAAAGCTATGTGTTGCAATAAGATTGAGGTAGACAAATCAAGTATTGCAAACATCATTAATAATCATCTAAAAAGAACTTTTATTAGTGAAATAAAGTAGTACATGCTGAAAAACTCTAAAAGCATGAAAAAGGCAAACTACTTTTAGATATGAAGACACGATAATAAAGTTGTATGACCTCAACTTTTGTCTTCACAATCTCGATATATGACTTCATCAAAGAAATCATCTATGATGTGTGCATCCCTAGCTTCTTTTTCAGAAAGAACAGTTAGAGCACGTAACAATGATGTATACTGAGCACAGCTATTCCTGAAGCTTTGGGCTTTGTCTTCATGGAAAATAGCCTTCTTCCTTTCGTAATCGATTTTATACAGAAAGTACTTTCTCATGTGTGAATATCCATCAATTTTTTATCTCGAGCTAATAGTATGAGTCTCTGGATCAGGAAACTTACAAAGGTTATTCAAAGTTTCTGCAGGAGTCCTCTTTCTCTTGCGTGTAATCCCTTCACAGAGCTCAACTTTCACAGCTTCTCTTTTACAACTCCTCGTAACACTTATTGTAGAAAAAGCCATCTTGTTTATGACTTATTGGATTTATGAACGATATATATATATCTTTCAAGAGGAGTGAGTTTCAGTTTATCTGAAAGACTTAAGGGAATCTTCTAGATTTTTGACGTGAGCGGTTCACGAACCTGTTAATACCAAAATATCGACGGCCACGTGTCACTTACCTAAGACTCGGGGCACGGTGAAAAATGAAGACGAAGTACCGAATCCATCCTCCACGCGCTTTACCCTATCACGAGGAGCGATGGGAATCGAACGTTATGATGAACCTACTATAGCTAGGTCTGAGCATGAGGGTCGCGTGTTGAAGTTGTTACCTCTCGATCCTATACCACGGCAGAGGGATATGGAGACGTGTCGATCACCAAACGGACACACCAACGGTGGTGAGTCACCAAAGGATAAGAACCGGTGCATCAAGAACATCGAAGAAGCCGGATAACGAAGATAGATTCCGCAGAAGAGGTGTCGATTCAGGAGTGGACAATCAAAGCGGTGCAAGGAATTCAGCTGTTGACAAAAGACATCAAATAAAGAAGGAACCAAGTGTAGCAAAAACTAGTAACCGTCATAAACTACTATAAATACCCCACTCCACTGAGAGAGTGGGTGTCGAGCAAATTTTAGGTGGATACGCTGAGCAATATTCACTATCCATTAGTCCACCAGAATATTGTAAGGAAGATTAGTATGAATATCAGTAGTAGCTATAGTTTTCCCCGAGGATGTAGGCACAAAATGTGTTGAACCTCGTTATATTGTTGTGTTATCTATGCTCTAGGGGATCTTATTTCGTGGAGATTATCTAGTTATTCAGCACAAAACAACTGTGAACTCATTGGACTTGCTATCTTAAAGAGCATTGGGAATGAGAGCTGCTGAATGACTAAGGTTACTTAAGCCATCATAATATATGTATTGGATAAACTATAGACTCTGGTCGGTATCCTCAAAAGAAGTAATCATTCAGTGGATGAATGATCAAGACCAATCGAAATTTGTTTTGGGTATGTGTCTTCTATGGAATATCTGGAAACATAGGAACGACATGAACTTCTCATCGGCTCCTTTCTCAGTCGGTCAAATTCTGGTTAAAGCCAAAAAGGACTTCACCTTATGTAAATCTGAAAATAATACAGTAACTCTTGACAATGGCATGGCTCCTGTCTCTCATCTTTGGGAACCACCTGAAGTGTCAGTTGTTAAGATCAATGTGGATGCGGCATTTATTCCTAATCAAGGAGTTGCTGGTGCTGTGGCTCAAGACCATTCTGGAATCTTCATGGGTTGTTCTTCCAATTTGTTTGAAGCTGACTCGGCTCTTATGGCACAAACTAAGGCAGTTCTTCTAGGAATTGACTTAGCACATAGGTTGAATATTAAGATGGTTATTATTGAAGGTGACGCAGTGAATGTGAAGAAAGCAATTTTGGGAGATGTTGGATATATACCATGAATATCATATCTCTAATTCTTCGGATAAAAGATGCGATTGACGACTTCGAAGTTATTTCTTTTGTCACAGTTCCTAAATGTATTAACTTTGTTGCACATAACTTATGTCAGTATGCTATGAGGGAAAATATCTGTAATCGGTGGGATGCATGTTCCCCCCTCATTGTATTTCATCTAACCTCCACTTGAATGAGGTAATCGTCTAATAAGTTTGTCAGGTTCCTTGGAGCCCGTCTTTCCTTCAAAAAAAAAAACATAGTGAACGACGCCAATATCGTTTAGATACCTCCAGTGATATTTCTACCCCCGTAGTTATGTCCGAGGTGTTGCAAGACTAAGGCCACTTGTTTAGCCCTCATTATAGTTACTTAATTTATTAATTGGTTGATGTATGATAAAGGAAAATTAGTATCAACAGTTTGGCGCTAAAAACAGGGACCAATGTCCTTGTATAATCACGACAATGACTTTTCATCATATCTTTTAGTCTTAGCTGTTATTTTTGTCATCATAAATCTATCTTGAAAATCACCCGACAATCTTTGTTTTTTCGCTGACATAAGCATTTTTGAGATAACTAGATCTATACCCTGAAGGACTCACACCATTTTTTAGTGGATAAAAGTGACCCTAAGGGGATAAAACTTCTTAATACGAAAGGTAGCAAACCAAAAAGAAGATAAGCCGGGTGATCTAAGGTGTATGAATTTGTTCCAATAGGAAAAAGAGTTGTTTTCCAACGTTTTTCAGCAGATTTTGTTATCAAATCCCACGAGGACTCCTCGTTCCATCTTATTAAAAAACAAACCAACTTTACTATTAGGCATTGCGAGAGAACTGTTCCCCACAACATGTCATAAATTTCAGGGATATAGCAGAGATTTGGGAGAACAGAAGGCAAGCACAATAATCAAGGAGTATAAAGGCGTTAGCGGCGAAGGAAACGAGGCACCACTACAAGAAGTCCTGCGGCGTGAAAGAAGAAAGACCAAAAACAAGCAAATGAATCAGACAGAAGCCGCCAACCCGAAGTACGAACCAATAAATTTAGAGACGAGTGCACCACAAGAAGACATGATGGAGCGAAGAAGTGGCAAAAGCCAACGCAATAACGAAGGAAGCAGCCAAGATAGGAAGACCAGGACCAAAGAGAAGGTAATACCCAAGAAAGGCACAGAGGAAGTCATGATACTATAACCCAAATAGAGGAAAAATGCCCAAGAAACTTGCATTGCTTGAAGTTTGACATAAGCAAGGCCTCAATATTCACCTTGGAGGTAAAAATCCATGGGGGTACCAACGAAGGATAATTGATCGTAACTTGGAAAAAAAGCCATACCCAAAAGAAGAAGAGAAAGATGCACCACCCAATGGCTGCAAAATCATCACGAAAATGAAGAACAAAAGGATTACAGAGAGGTACCCGCAAGGAGCAAAGCCGAAGAAATCCAAGAAACAAAAGAACGAAAAAGGCACCAGCGGAAAGAGAAATACAACGGAAGCGTCATATACGGTCCTCGCAGAAAGGCCATCGGAGATATTACGAAAGGAGGGTGGTAGAAGCGATTTTGCTTACCCATCCACGAGGGGAAAGTAAAAGGAGGAAAGCGCATCCCACAAAGATCACTGAAACGAAGCGATAACCTATCCATGCCGAAGAATGTGGAGTACGAAGATGGTCAAACAATTACGACGCCCTTAGTTTTGACAATGACGATCCATGAATGGAGCACCGCGAAGGTACTCATCGACGAAGGAAGCACACATAATATTCTATTTTATGAACAGTTCCTACAAATGGGGCTCAAAGACGAATATATAGGCCCCACCCTGACACATATCCATGACGCTTATGGAATGACGATGACGCCCAAAGGAGAAATAGTGTTACAGGTGAATATTGGGCCTATAAAAACCCAAACCAAGTTTTTTGTTATTGATTCACCCACCCCATACCATGCAATATTGGTGGAAGGATGGATCCGCGAAGTTGGTGGCGAAGGGTCGAAGTGTCGACAAAACATGAAATTCTCAACGGTGTATGGAGAAATGCACATATGGAAGGAAAACCTTGTTTTAATGCAGGAAACAAAAAGGAGACTCCGAAGAATAGGAAGACCCGGCAGCACGAAGGATAAAAACGGAGAGATTAAAATCACGACAAAGGAAAATATTGCATGGATACAAAGGCGGCAGCAAGTTTTAGACGCTCGGACTACAATAATAGACATTTTTAAGGGAATCTCCAACAATAGACATTTTTAGGGGTGATTGCAACACCATACAAAAAAAAAAGCAAGAAGCGCAACAGAACAATTGCCATGACAGGAGCATACCTGTTGTACACAGGTCATCTCTAGGATCCTCATTAATATGTATGAGGCGAAAAGTAAGAATCCCGATGATAGAGATACTCGAACGTCGTAAACTCCGGGAAAGCCTATTTCCCGGACTGCTATCCTAGATTCCCTCTGGCCAAGGGTGTCGAAAGGTATGGCCAGTCCAAAGAAAACATGGGTAAACACACTCACCTGAGGGGAGTAAAATCCTATGAATTTTGGGGGTAGACACACCTACCCCGAGGTAATCGCACTTACCTCAGGGTTAAAACAGTAGCCTTAAGCTGTGGAGAACATTCAGAAATACGGAGATACTGCAATAACATGTTATATAAAGAAGAATAGTGTCCTAGTGAGCGAGGCCATCCTCGTCACCCACACCCACCAAAAATATCAACAAAAAGGAACGGAGCCATCTCCGCCCTACTAGCAAAAAGTTTAAATATCTACGGTAACAAGGCAGCACAAAAGAAAACATGTTAGGGACGAGGCCATCCTCGTCCCAAAGAGAAAACTACAAATGCAAATATACGAGGCCATCCTCGTATTCATCAAGTCAAAAGGCAGAAAGATCAAACATCTGGTACTTCGGCACGGGGGAAACGTATCCCAAGAGTTGGGTACATAGTATTGAAATGACCTTCAACAGCTGCAAAGGTACCATTAATAAACTCAGTAGATTCATGGGCATACTGACGAACCCGATCCTCGGCACGGAGATTTGCTTGTTCATTCACATTTGCTTCAAGGGCCTGAAGTCGTTCACGAAGCTGGTTAGATTCATTCACCAAGGATTCCTCACGAGGGGCGAAGGAGGCAATGGTAGCATTTCTTTCTGAAACCAAGCCTTCAGCTGTTGTAACCCTTTGGGAAAGATTATCCACTTGGGTTTGCAACCTATGAATCTGCTCCTCCAACCCTGCAAGCAAAGATGATAAGAGGTTATGAGAATTCAACCAAGGAGAAGAAATGATAAGAAGACAATCAAAGCGCATGCCCTAAGCTACCTTGGGCATGGCTCTGAGATATTTCAAGATTATGCTCAGCATCTATGCACTGGGAGTCAACCATGGAGAATTCTTTGGACAATTGCTCATACTTCTTTTCCATGAAA
>JAJJMA010204069.1:0-10010 GCA_023529015.1 Papaver nudicaule | reverse complement strand
GGATAACGCTCGTCGCTTAGCTGAAATCAACCGCAAGCAAAAGGATATTGCCATAGTGGATCATACTCGAGCGAGCTCCTTATTTCAAGCAGAGAAAGCCAGAGCTGACAAGCTTGCCTCACGCCTAAACTTCGTTGCTACTGAAAGAGATACCGCCCAACTAGAAATCCAAAGGTGGAAAGATTTTGCAAAGATTCATGGCGACAGAGCTAGACAGCTCAATGATCAGCTAATGACCCAACTACAGCAAGTTCCAAGCATCTCAGGCTCCACCACCAATACTAAATTTGAGTATCATCTAAATCTCCTTCGAGAAGCCCAAACGGTCGCATGTAAGCACGTGAGCGAGCTAGAAGGTATATTTCTAGGGTGTTCCTTGTTGTAGCAATCTCTTTTGCCTCGGTCCTTACTTCATCTTGTTTTTCTTTTCTCAGAGCGAGTCCAACATCTGGAAAACGAGCTAGAGGAGCGAAAGAAGATCGTTGAAGATCATAAACTTTGTATTGACAAAATTTCTGATCTCGCTGAGAAACTCATACATCACAATGGCTGTGAAGAAAGGCTAAACCAGGCTTTGGAAGAGTATCACCAATGTCCCAACCAGATTGCTGAGCTGAACCTCAAACTTCAGGATCATCAAGAGTGCGAGAAGAACATTAAGACTCTTGAGGGTAAGGTTGAGTACTTGGGAAAAATTCGTGATGAACTCAAAACTGATTTGAGCCAGGCTCATAAAGATCTTAGAGATCAGGAAACTAAGCATACCAACCATTTGCTCGAGCTTGACTTTATCGTTGTTCAAGACTTCGTTAATGAAGAATATCCCAAGCTTGGTCTTGATATTCCCGCTAAGTATATCCTTACTCCAGAACCTGCCGCTAAGAGGGAGGTAGTTGATTGTGAGGATGGCGAGGGCTCTGAATCTAGCGAAGAAGATGTTGAAAACACAGGGGGAAGAAGCGAATGAAGAAGAGGAACAAGAGCAAGAAGAAGAGGAAAGTAAAGAGGAAGTAGAGGATGAAGTAGAAATGAAGTAGAAGATGAAAGGAAAGGAGATGAGGAGGAAAAGGGAAAAGGGGAAGATAATTAGCTTTTTAGGGATTTTCCCCTTTGGCTGTTCATCTTAGCGTCTTGCTAGTATTTTCCTTGTATTTCTGCTTTCCGCCCTTAATGTTTTGTAATGAACTGCACCACTTTTTTTTTACTTTAAGTAATGTAAGGTTTTCTCTTTTGTTGAATTGACTAACATGGAATATGCTACTCTTCATATTTACCGTCAAAGACTTAACCTATTATTGAGTGAAGTCCAGTGCTTGTACCGCCAATAATTGCATACAACGCTTAGGGTAGCACCCCCGCCGCAATTGTTACTTGTGCCCGTCGGCGATCCTATTATAAGTGTTTGGGTCGCCCAGTAGACTAACTACACGATGGCTCCCGCCAAGTGATGCTATATAGTGGCTCTCGCCGTAAGGTCTTATTCTCCAAACACTTACAGACCAACAAGTAACGCGACTGGTCTTACAGCTAGCCTGTGTCAGACTTACTATACAAGGAGGTTGTTCACTCAATAAAACAGGCAAGCTTTCATTCTTTTTGGCGAGAGCCCTTAGCTCTAGCTGACTTTATTAATTCACGGCATTATGCCTTTATAGATGGCGCTTGGCCTTAATATAATACCTGATCAGGGTTTGTTTTGTGGCTTTTGCCTCAGTATATTTGTATTTAGTTTTCTGATGAACCCTTTCTTAGGTTTATAGCCTTCTTGTTTTGGTTTTCGGCGAAGCCATCTAGATTTGGCGCAGTAGGACTATTCGATAAAAAAATAAATAACACAACAATTTGTTAACGGGGTTCGACGCGTGATATCAAACCTACGTCCCCGGATCTTATTCACCATTGTTTTACATAAGCTGATAAGATTTCTTGGGTATTATACCCGCCCAAGACTTTGGATTTTTACATTTTTTCTGCAAGGATAATAATTTTTGATGAATTTGGCGTTCCAAGGATGTTCTAGTTCTACGCCATGCTCATCAATCAGCACATATGCTCCACTCCCCGCTACTCTTTTGACTATATATGGGCCTTCCCATACTGGTTCCAACTTCTTACATCCTTTTCGCTGTGAGGGAGGGATTTCTCGCAAGACCAACTCGCCAGCTTGATACTCTCTTGGGATGACTCATTTATTGTATTCGCGAGAAAGTCGCCGAGGGTAATTCTCCATGTGTGTAAGGGCGATCAGTCGCTGCTCTTCCAAATCATCAAGCTTCGCTAGGATCAAGTCTGTATTTAAATTCTTCTCCCAAGCTTCATGCTTTGTTGTTGGTAAAATTACTTCAGAAGGAAGCACTGCCTCAGCGCCGAAGGTAAGTAGGAAGGGAGATGCCCCAGTTGCTTCTCTAACAGTGTTCCTGTAGGACCATAAGACATTGTGTAAATGCTCACACCATGCTTTCTTATGCGGCTCCACTCTTTTCTTCAACCCGATTCCAATAGTTTTGTTTGTAGCTTCTGCTTGTCCATTACTCTGTGGGTATAATGGAGTTGATTTCCTGGCTTGACGCTGTAAGTAGCAAGTAATTTTCTAATATTATCGCCAACAAGTTCTTTTCCATTATCAGTACAGATTTCTGCCGGTACACCGAACCTGCAAAATATATTTTCCCAAATAAATGTGAATATTTCTTGCCCAGTCTTCTTGTTGATAGTTTTGGCTTCACACCGCTTGGTAAAATAATCAGTTGCTACAATTATGTATTTCCGCTGCCCTGAGCCTGGGGTCAGCGGTCCAATGATGTCAATGCCCCACTTGGCGAAGGGCCAAGAGCTAAGGACTGAGTTTAATGATGTCGCTGGCGCTTTAATTCTTCTTCCAAATAACTGACATTTTTTGCATCGGCGAGCATAATCTTTAGCGTCACTATTCATCCAAGGCCAGTAGTATCCTTGCATTCTCACTTTCAATGCTAAAGCTCGTTGGCCACTGTGATCCCACTGTCTCATTCGTGAATTGATTCCAGCAGCTTCTTTCCTTCTTCTCTCGATACACATCT
This sequence comes from Papaver nudicaule, assembly GCA_023529015.1. NCBI lineage: Eukaryota > Viridiplantae > Streptophyta > Magnoliopsida > Ranunculales > Papaveraceae > Papaver > Papaver nudicaule. The sequence continues at coordinate 6,951 of JAJJMA010204069.1, read as the reverse complement.
CAACAATGGTCCAGAGAATGATCTACGGTATAAAATTCCATCTCGAAGTTCATAATTCGCCGATCTGCTGATAACTTGATGAGCTGAAATCTGCTTTCTTGGTAGCGTAAGGCGATCCAAATAATATCGTATCGGCGTTCTCCAGTCTGTTTCCGCTGATTCTTCTATGTTTGTTGCCAATACCTCCCTTGTTCTCGCTCTTCCACATAGAATTGCCTCACTCTCTCAATAGCTATTGAAGTAATGTCCGGATTTGTCATCATTGATGAAATAAAAGCCAGGGCATCGGCGTACCTATTATCCTTTCTGCAGATGTGACGAAACTTGATACCAGGATTCTCCTGAGCATACTCCCTAGCAAGTTTAAGATACTTTTGTAGAGAAGCATCTGAAGCTTGATAACGTCCGGAGATCTGTCGAATCACCAGCTGGGAGTCACTTGTGAATCTAACATCGCTGATACCCATTTCAATAATTAACCTCATGGCGTGTATGACTGCTTCGTATTCTGCCTCATTGTTCGTCGCCGGGAATTCCAACCTCAGCGAGTGTACTATTCTGGCCCCTTTCGGCGAGGTAAAAACAATTCCTATTTTATTTGACGAACCATCAACGTACACCTCCCATCTTGTAGGACTGCATTTTAGCAGTTCTGGGATCTCATTCTCTCGCTCGTCTAGCGAAAAAGGTATGTCTTCTATTTCTTTTTCTTCTTCTTCTTTTATCGGAAAATCTGCGAGGAAGTCTGCAATAACTTGAGATCTTTGGGCGGTACGAATTTCATACTGAACACCAACTGCTCAATCTGAGTATTCCACTTAGCGATTCGACCCACTCTCTGAGAGCTATGCAGAATGGACTCAATAGGAGTCTTTGTTAGGACATTGATAGGGTGAGCATGGAAATATGGGCGAAGCCCCTGGGACGCAAAAACTAAAGCCAAAATCAGCTGCTCAATCTTCGCATAATTCTTCTTTGCTCCTTGCAATGTTCTGCTGATATAATAGATGGGCGTTTCCCCGCCTTTAGTTCTGACTACAGCGCTGATGGCGACTGATGTTCCGGCGAGATACACTCTAAGCTCTTCGTCGTGTTCAGGGGGTTGAATCGCTGGGAGAGTAGCGAGGTACTTTTTAATACCTTGAAAGGCAGCTTCATGAGTTTCTATCCAATTAAATTTCTCTCCTTTTTTCAGTGTCTGAAAGAACAATTTTCATTTATCAGAGAATCTCGAAATGAATCTATTAAGCGACGCCAAAGTTCCATTGAGTCGCATAACATCTTTTACCGTCGAAGGCATATCTATGATTGCTTTGATCTTTGCTTGATCAGCTTCTACTCCATTCTTTGTGACAACATATCCCACGAATTTTCCCGAAGTCACGCCAAAAACACATTTCGCCGGGTTTATTTTTAATTTAGTGATGCGCATGTGATCAAATATCTCTATGAGGTCTTGAATATGAGTTTGCTTTATTTTGCTCTTCACAAGCATGTCATCAACGTAAACCTCCATCGTTTTGCCAATCCATTTCTCAAACATTTTTTGGGCCATCTCTTGATATGTGGCGTCGGCATTCTTCAGTCCAAAGGGCATCCGAGTATAACAAAATAATCCTTTAGTAGAGAAGAAAGCGGTGTGTTTCTGATCTTCCTCCGCACAAGGTATTTGGTTATAACCTGAGTAACCATCCATAAATGATAGCATCTCATAGCCTGATACTGTTTGGTCAATGCTTGGCAGCGGGAAACTATTCTTTGGGCACGCCTTGTTGAGGTCGCTGAAGTCAATGCAAATTCGCACTCCCTTGTTCTTCATTGGTACCACCACCATATTCACTATCCACTGAGGATATTGTACTGGCCTTATGATACCTTACGCTCTCATCTTGTCAATCTCAGCTTCCACTGCTTCTTTGTAGGCTGGGGCCAACTTCCTTATCCTTTTCTTGAAAGGTCTAATCTTCGGATCAATATCTAATTTATGGCATGCTATCTCTAGGTCGATACTCGGCATTTCATTCATTCCCCAAGCAAAGACGTCAACATATTCTTTGAGTAGTGCCTCTATCTTCGCTAATTCTTCTTCATTTAACAATGCACCAATTTTTATTATCTTCGGATCGCCGTCTTCACTGATATTTATATCTATGGTAGGTTCTACAGACGTGAAATGCAATTTTGGTTCTCCAATCGGCGAAGGCTCTTTTAATTGCTATAAGGGACTATGGGAGATTTCGCCGAAGTGACTTCTAAATTCATTGAATGGACATACTTTGATGGATCGGTGATGAACTCTTGAATCTCTTTCTCCTTCAATAGTTCTTTGCCCTGCTTCTTCTTTTCGTTAATTCTAACCTTTCTATTTTCACGCATATGAACCTCTATTGCATTACAAGCCTTTGCTACTGCTAAATCCCATACATACTTGGCGACTCCTTTAGGTGTTGGAAACCTTAAGCGTTAATGATAAGTGGAGGGTACTCCTTTCAAGCTGTGCATCCATGGTCTTCCGAGGATTCCAACATACGGCGAATCAACATCCACGATGCAAAGAGTGGTATCAAGGATCAGGTCCTTGCATGTAACGATCTTGAATTCAATTTATCCTTTGGGTTTAGATGCAATGCCGCTGAACCCATAAATATTGTACTTTGAAACTGTCGGCGAAGGAATTTCAGAGTCTTTGGATTTCATCGCTTCATATGAAGAGTTAAAAGTATATCAACCGAATTACCTGGGTCAACAAGCACCTTCGGCACTTTGAATTTCCCTATCTGAACAGTAAGAACCAATGGATTATTATGATTCCTCCCTTCAACTGGTACCTCATCGGCGGAGAATCCTACACACGCTTTCATCCAGTCTAACAAAGGTTCTTGCTTGACGGCGACGCTACAAATCTCATTCCCCAACCTATCTCGCTTATGTACTTTAGACAGAACGTTGTTGTGGAATTCATCTCTAGTAATCTTAGAGTGCACAATGGAAAAGCAATCCAATTCCATTAAGTCCCGCTCTACTTTCACGTCGTACACATTTGGAGCTTGAATAACTTGAATTGTCTGGACCATGACCGGCGGTGGTGGTGGCAATTCAAGAAATTCTTGGAATTTCCCTAAGTGAATGAATCCGTGGACCTCTTGTTGTACGCCAGTACAATTTTCTGTTAAGTGGTCATGGAACAAATGAAACTGACAAAAGGAGTTTGTGTTAGTTGGCGGAACTCTGGGGTTTCCTCTATTATAGGGATAGCAGATATCTTCTCTGCAGTTTGAATTCTCAATTTGCCCCAATGCATCAGTATATGAAATACGAAGTTTTGGCAATGTAGCGTCCTGGAAAGGTTGCTGGTTCCCTCTGCCAAAATTTCGGTTATCGCCACTTCCTATCGCCATTCCCATTTCGCCGATTGTCACGTCCGCCTCTGCCATCATTTCTTCCTCGATTATCTTGCCTATCTCTTCCATCATAATTGTCTCGCTTTTGAGAATTCCAATGATGTTCAGCGGTTACTTGTTGTTGTTGCTTCACAGTTTCTGGTACTACCATCGCCGAGGAAGAAGCCTTTGCCAGTCTCTGCTGCTCAGCATTTTGCCATTCTCATTTTATTTCTTCATGCTCTTCAAAGGAGTAGATGTTGATTGAGTGAATTTGCTTTGCTCTTTCTTTCTTTAAGCGAAGCTCCTCTGCCTAAATTTCTTCATAATTTATCCATTCGTTTTGCTTAGCTCTCATAACTTTCATATCTTTCGGTGCATCCCAGAATAGATTTTGGTACATTGGGTCTGACGTCTCCATAGATATAATAAACGCTCTTATCTTATCCTTATCAGATACCGCTGTGCCTACTTCGCTACACAGCTTTCTCCATCTTTGAATTAAACTTCTGTATGTCTTCGATGATCTTTTTTTTTTATGTTAAACAATCTTTCCACGCCCGGGCGACTTCTATTATTCAGAATGTACGCGCGCAACTTTCTTTCCAGTTTACTAAAAAAAAGAATTTTACCTTCGGCCAACCCATCAAACCAAGCCAAAGCTTCATCTTTGAGAGCGATGAGAAATGCCACACACATTATGGGGTCTGAGTTTAGCCATGCCACCAAATCTCGCTTATAACTTCTTAGGTGCTGAGCGGGATCTCCTGTTCTATCAAAGGTGGACGTGAACTTTGGCATGGTGAACCTTGTAGAGACGTGGCCATATGTAATACAATCTTTAATGGGCGTCTTCTTTACCTCAGAGAGTGGCATTTTAAACTTGGACTCCTTTGAGGATCCTCTTATTGCTGCCACCTTTTGTTTTAGACGGCGAAGTTCTTTCTTTAATCCCTTATCCATTTCGTCTCGCCTTCCCGAATCGTCATAGCCTTCGCTATCCCTTCTGAATGTTTCCTTCCTTCTGCCTCTCTCGTTATATTTCGCTGACGAGTCAGAAACTTCTATTGTGCTAGCCCTGCTTCTTTCTAAACCGCGAGTGGTGTCTGCTATTCGCTAACATTGCGTCGCTTATCAGCTCCTTCTATACGCCCAAACGAAAAGTTGGTTGTATTTCGGTACACCTGCTTTTTTTCAATTGGTATCAGAGCCGGTGAACACATAAAAGACGTAACCGTCTGTGTTTATCGCGGCTTGTGAGTTATGGACCAAAGCATAAGAGCTTGTAATGTACAACCAAAGTTTGATGGCACAAACTACCTATGGTGGAAGACTGCAATGACATCGTTTTTGCAAGCCCGAGATTTCAAAACTTGGGTTTATGTCAAAACATGATATACACCACCAACTATTCTAGTTGAAGATGTATCTGTTCTCAAAGACATAGCGGCTTATGATGACGTGGAAACTCTCGCCGCCAAGCAAAACTATGATGGGCTTAATGCCATCATTCATGCAGTTACACCTGATCTTTTCCATCATGTGGCCACATGTGAAACCTCTATCGAGGCTTAGAATAGATTAAGAAACGTATTCAAAGGGAATGCAGCAGAAAAAAAAGCTAGATTTCAATTCAAAACCTCATGTCTGACTGGGAAAACCTTCGAATGCTTGAGGATGATACCTTTGAAGAATTTAACCACAAATTGTCTGAGATAGTGAATGCCTGTCACAACTTAAGAAAAGCTATTCCGGAAAAGGACATTGTGTGTAAAATTCTGAGGTCATTACCCTCAAGGTACGAATCAAAAAAACATGCCATCCAAGAAGTTCATGGCCAAGATATAACAAGAAGTGACCTTGTTGCTAAGCGAAAGATCTTCGATCATGAGAGAAAAGATGAAAAGAAATCTATCTGAACCCATTGGTGTATGTGTCACTTTTGAACCCTAACCCATTGAGTGTGAAAGCCTTGACAATGAAGAAGTGGACACTGAATTGTCTTTGATTACACATCAACTGAAAGATCTTCTCAGATCTAAAAGAGACAGGCAATTCAGGAGCAGAAGATCCTTACAGCATTGAAACCTAATCCTGACCAGGATGAGGATGATCTAGCTGATGTGCAGTGTTTCAAGTGTCGAGTCTTTGGACACATGAAAGACATATGCCCTAGTTAGGAATACCATAAAAGGGATAATGCTCTCTCAGCTCGATTCGATGATATGCCTGACCATCATGAATTCGAATTAGATCATGAAGAAACTTCTTTAATGGCAGGGACTTCAGATGAACGATCTAAACATGATGATTTGAAATACATTTTAATTCATCAGTTGATTAGTAAGAGCGGGTACCTTGTTCAAGAAAACAATCAGTTAAAATATGATCTTGAAAAGGTAGAGAAAACCCTTCTCCTGAAAGATCAAGAACTTGAGAGATTGAGTGATGATCTCTCCTCAACTTTATCTCTAAAATATGAAGAAATTGATGCCCTAAAAGATGATATCCAAAGGCTATCTGGTAGATCAGATAAAGTAGCAGCAATGTTATTTGGTCAAAAAGCCTTTGGCAACACCAATGGGTTAGGGTTCAATAGTAACACATACACCAAAAACAGTTCTTTCATAACGGCTGGATCCAGTCCTGCATCTAATGAAAAACACAAAGGTGTACCTGAGAAAGCTAAAACTCAGGATAAAAACCCTTCCAAGAATTGCCAGTACTGTGGCAAATCTGGACATGTCCAAGGAAGGTGTTAAGGGAAATAGAAAAGCTGTAAACAAGCTTCAAGCCGATATGGATAGAATGAACAAAGCCCTAAAGAAATTCAAGGGAGCGTTGAAAAGCGTGGAAAGTTCGAGAGAAAATGAACATGGTAAGAAATACTCTCAACCCGAATCAGTCTCTAGCAACCACTCTACAAACACCCAGTGTGAGTCTAGTACTCACACTCCAACTGCTTAATCGCAGTTAGGGGATGCATCCTCACATTATGACTTGTATGTGTGAGGCATGCAGTTGATATCAGGAACTCGTTCCTGGTATTGTGGTTGTTCAGGTCACTAGTAGAAATACTATAAACATATTTTCAGAAGAATTTTACTCCATGGAAATTTTGTTTTAGACTGTATAAACTCTGTCCGTCAGAGTTCAGGAGTTTTGGTTTGTGTACCGGTTCTGTTGATACTAATTTTCCTTTATCATACATCAACCAATTAATAAATAAAGTAACTATAATGAGGGCTAAACAAGTGGCCTTATTCTTGCAACACCTCGGACATAACTACGGGGGTAGAAACATCACTGGAGGTATCTAAACGATATTGGCGTCGTTCACTATATTAATACATAGTAGAGGATACCGAATGGAGTCTATAGTTTATCCAATACATATATTATGATGGCTTAAGTAACCTTAGTCATTCAGCAGCTCTCATTCCCAATGCTCTTTAAGATAGAAAGTCCAATGAGTTCACAGTCGTTTTGTGCTGAATAACTAGATAATCTCCATGAAATAAGATCCCCTAGAGCGATAGATAACACAACAATATAACGAGGTTCAACACAT
>JAJJMA010204037.1:0-18317 GCA_023529015.1 Papaver nudicaule | reverse complement strand
TCTTTGTGTCGCGGGAGATTTTAATGCAGTGAGGATCTCTAATGAGATAAATATAGGAGATGTGGACAGCCGGAACATGGAGTTTCTAAAGTCTTTCATTCTTCAGCAGGAAGTGGTTGATCAACCATTATTTGGAGGCGCTTATACATGGTCAAACAACCGGAATGACCCTTTTTTTGAGAGACTCGACGGGTTTCTTTTTAGTGTAGACTTTGAAGAAGTTTTCCTAATGCTCTACAGATTGCACTGACTAGAATAGAATCAGACCATAACTAATTGTGGTAATCATGAAACCAACAGTTGGATGCAAGTTGTATTTCAAGATAGAAAAACATTGGACGTAACATGAAGATTTTGTTAATTTAGTGGAACATTTGTGGAACTCTGTGGTCTACAATGGTAGTTATAGCTCAGTTTTCTTCTTAAAATTGCAGAATTTGAAACACTTGATTAAGGCCTGGACTAGACAGAAGTATGGAGCTAAGCAAATTGAAAAGAAGAGTTTGACATAAAAGTTAGGTGAGCTGAACCTTATTGAAGAAAATGGAGCACTAAGTGACCAACAACAACAACAAAGATTGGAATGTATTGTGAAGGTCAAAGACCTAGATATAATGGAGGCAAGAAAATGACAAATTAAAGCAAAGCATAATGGCTTTAAATGGACAGGATACTTTTATAGGATTGCAAGTTCAAGGAAGAAGGGGAACACAATTGCTAAGTTACAAGTAAAGGGTGTTAATTGTTTTGATCAATATGTTATTAAAGAGGATTCGAGAAATTATTTCATTACTCTTTTCTCTGACAACTCAAACATGGTGTCTTGTATGGATAGACTCAACCTTCCTAAAATCTCAGAGGAAGACAAAGTCAGAATGGAAAGAGAGTTTATTGGAGATGCATTGTGGGAGGTGATAAAACATTTGGGCTGTAGTAAATCTCCAGGTCCGTACAGGTTTACATCACAATTTCATAAGAAATGTTGGAATGTCATAAAAAGAGACTTCATGAATATAATGAACGACTTTCATAGATTTAGATCTCTAGATTGGATATTAAATGTCTCATTCATTACCCTTATACCTAAAAAAAAAGACACATGCACACCTAAAGATTTTAGACCGTTAAGTCTAATAAGTAGTGCTTACAAAATTTTGTCGAAGGTTTTAGCGGAAAGAATGAAGTGCCAAGTCTTATCTCTGATTACCAAGAAGCATTTATTTATGAAAAACAAATTCTCGATGGGGTACTCATCGCAAATGAGTATGTACAGCAGGATTAAAGACAAAATTCCAGGCATCATGTACAAGATATACATGGAGAAGGCCTTCGATAACGCAATCAAGCAATCATTATTATGCATTCTCTCTAAACACAGCTTTGGTAACAAATGACTGAATTAGATTTGATGGTGGGTTACATCTCCACATTTATCGGTCTTGGTTAATGGTAATTTTGAAGTTTAAGCCAACAAAAGGATTGCGCCAAGGTGATTCTTTATCACTGTACCTCTTCTTGTTGGTGAAGGATATATTATCTAAGCTCATGAATGATGCGTTTCAAAGAGGAAAAATTTATGGATTTAGAGTGCTTGAAGAAGGTACAATGATCTCCCATCTCCAGTTTGCTGACGGTACGTTGATCTTTATAGATGCTACAGTGGAGGAAGTTCAAAGACTTCTCATCATTCTCACTCTCTTTGATACTCTAACTGGAATGAAGCTTAAGTTGGAAAAGATCACAATGATAAGTATAGGTGCAGACGACATCATTGGTGTTTTAACTAAGGAGTTGGGGTGTGGAACCGAAGTGCTTCCTGTAAAATATCTTGTATGCCAATTGGTGTAACATCAAGATGCAATTCAGTGTGGGACTGTGTTTTGGAAAAAATGAAGAAGAAACTTTCTTCATAAATGAAAAAGTTTCTAAACAAAGCGGGCAGGTTAGTATTGATCAAAAACTGTCTAGCAAGCTTCGATGTTTACTTCCTATCTCTCTTTCACTTACCAGTTGGTGTAGAAGAGGAAATTGTGACAAGCTTGATGAAGGGTTTTCTATAGGGTTCAATAAAAGGCAAGAGGAAAATGGCTTGGGTTGGTTGGCCTAAAGTGTGCGTTCCAAAGGAAAATGGAGGTTTAGGTGTTAGGTGACTAAGAACTACAAATAAAGGTTTATTAGTAGCAAGTAGAAAATTGCGCTACAGAGAAAAATAGTAAAGAAAAAGTTTAAGGTGAAGGACACGCTGATATTACCTGCCGTCGATGACTCTTCTTAGTGCAGAAGTTTGTGGGAAAACGTCTTGAAAGTGCTACATGAAGTGCAACAACACATAGAGTACGTACAAAGTTAACAATTGGCAAGGTATAAACTTTTGGCATGATCAATTGATGAATATGGGAGTTCTGAAGGACAAATTTCCAGTTTTTTTCAAAACTTGTGTTAACAAAAACACCATAGTAGCTGACATGATAAAACAAGGAAGGTGGTATGGAAATTTTAGAAGAAGACTGAACGCAAACGAACAACTAGAAAGAGATTTATTGAATAGGGATTTAGGCAATGTTTCATCACTGAGAGAAGAAGAGGATGAAGTGAAACTAATGGATAACTTTAGTAGAAAGAAGTGTTATGAACTTTTAGCTGATGATTTTCCTGTTTGCTTTTTTGCTAAGCATATTTGGAAGAAAGAAATACCTCCTAAGGTGAGTATTTCGGTATGGGCTTTAGTGCATAAATCAATTCCCACAAAATCAATGTTGATGAACATGAGAGTGCCTTTGAGTCACAAAAATTTGTGTTCTCTGCAATGAAGAAGAAGAAGAAACAGACTCTCATTAATGCTTCATTATAAGTATACACATGATATATGGAAGCATTTCCTAAAAGCTTTCAGAGTGAGGTGGGTTATGTCAGATAAGATCCAAAAGTTCTTTGTAGGGTGGGAAGTTAATAATTTGAAAGGGAGATGTCGGGAAGTGACAACCATCATGCATTATGCACTGATTTAGTGTGTTTGGCAAGAACGCAACAATAGAGTGTATGGAGGAGGAAATAAATCTATTACCGAGGTCATTGTTTTGATTAAGTGGTTGATAGTTTTGTGGTGTTCAAACAAGGACACATTTAGATACTACAGTGCTTCTCAAGTTTTGTTCAATTGAGAACAAATACTGCATATGTAATCTGCTTCTTATCATGCTGAGTGGATAGTGGCTTTGTTCTTGATTTTTCTTTACTATAACCTTTTCATTTAGGAAAGAAAAAAAAAATCTCCCTTAAATTCTACTTTTAGACAGAAATTCTCCTACCATCTAAATGGATTTTTACACCACCACAACCAAAACGGATGAAGCATGAACAAACACTCTTCATTTTCCAAGTACAATTAAAGGGTGTGAAACGACAGGGCGAAAAAGTTCGTAGGAGTGATTTAGACATCAAAATTTTCAAAACCTCAATTAAGAGGCTTTATAACTTGATTGATTACGTAGATTTATATACAGAAAAAAATTGAACCTCTAATGAAACTAAAACAAATATATGAAGAAAATGGGTAAGCAGTACCTGTAGTTTTAGTTCATCGAAGTTTATGGGGATATTTGACTCGTATAAGAGCAAGTCTAATGAAGGAAGCATTCTATCTTCCATATTCTATGCCACCTATTAAGTTGGAATATCGAAAATGCTAGAAAACTCGCTAAAACTTACTCGCCACTTACTCGCACTCCAACGTGTTATGCAAAATGTGTTAGTTTGTTATTGTTTTGAGAAGAACACGTTGACAAGGAGAGAGAAAGTATTGAATTCCAATTTTTCAATCTTTCTCACCCATCTTCGTCTTCTACCTTGAAAAATAACCGTCGTCTTCATACAATATTTGGGGATAATCCATGAACAACACATGCATTATTTTTTAATCTCTGGATCAGACCATTTGATTCTTCTTATTCATATAATCAAATCCTTGATTCATTAATTAGAAAATCCGACTGTTTGCGTCGGGAATCCCATAAAGTTTCTCTTTGTACGAGCCTATCCCATAGTGATCATTAGAAAAGAGGCACTTTCGGTTCTTTTATGATGAAGTAGCGATTGCTAACACTTATTACTTTGTTCCCTGTGATACACATTGAACTCTTGGATGTCAGGGTGTTATTTCCTGTGATACTGTATCTTCTAACGTTTAATCCCAATATCCTGGTAATCCAAACCCCAGGATATAATCAGCACAATCTCTCAAGGTAAACAATTATTTAAGAAAAACACAAAATTCTTAATAATACTGCAAACTTATTAATGGTTCATTTGTAACCAAATAATCAAATTAAATCATACAACCCTAAAGAAAGTTATTATAAAAACCTAATAAATATGAGAACATAAGAAATCTGAGATATCAATGAAATCTATAATGAAATCGAGATAACAATAAGAAAAAGGGTAACCTAAATAATGAAATCGATGAAGGAAATTAGGTTATCAAGTACCCAACAACAAGGACAATCTAGAGTGCAAACATCCATGTTTTACATCCATGTTTTGGTTTAAAAAAATAAGTTTGGATTAAGAAGAGAAGAAAATTTAGACGAATAGATTTTGCAAATAGGTTTCATCTTGATTTTAAGCTTCAGAAACATCATCGAATGAATTTCATTAAATCTCTTATGTGTTTAAATCCCTTCTTTTCTGGATCCTTTTTTCACATGTGTATAATTTCTCTCTCCTTGAGTTGTACAAGTGTTTCGAAAAGATCTAATCACTGGGCCACGTAGCTCAGCCCGCGTGGAAGAAGCGTGAAAGGCGCGATGCGCCTATCACGATTGTTGGAATATATCATGGAAGTCCAAGTTTAGGTAGAATGAGATTTTGGGTATGGTGTAAAGGGAGTGTTAGATTAAAACGGTCAAAAATATATAAATAATAAAAGTAATTTGGAATAATGTTTTGGAATTGCGTGGAAATTCAACCCGAATTGTGTTTTCAAATTTCGAGTAACGTCTTGGATTTGCGTGGAAAGTCCGAATTGCATTTTCAAGCATAAATAATAAAGAATCCCCTATAATGTTTTGGATTTGCATGAAACGTCAATCGAATTGCATTATCTAATAGACTTAATAAGTCTGTATTGCGTTTTCAAACATAAATAATAAAAATAATTTCCTATAACGTATTGGATTTGCATGAAACGTTAATCTCTGACATTATCTAACAGATTTAATAAAATTTTGAATTGCGCACATCTTTGATCCGATTTATGAGCTCATTTGGATTTCCATTGAATTTTTCACAAAACCATGGAAGATTGCTCACAAAAAGTACGGCCAATTAGCCAGAGCTGACATCCACACTTTTCCCAAGCATAAAATTGTTTGGGTTCCACCATCAGGACCTGCTCTTTTTTTGGTCTCTTTTTTTGTGATACTTGTGCTTCTGGCCGCTAAATAGGTTAAAAAAATACAAAAAACCTTTTTTTTTTCTCTATTTTTTTTTTTTTTTTTTTTTTTTTTTGTAAGCTGTGGAAACGTACATCATAAATTGTCTTTTAGCTTTATCAACCAATATATAAAACACTTCATGTCTAATTAGTCAAGATAATATCCGAATCCAAAGATAGTCTAACAGGAATAGACTTGGATGCACAAAAAACCCAGACTTTTGAGTCATAGGGTCACTGATGTGCGATATAATTAGCAAAGAGATAAGATAATACACGTAAAACTTTGACGGTGCATCCGTTCATTTCAGCTGCAAAGTATGAACAGAGAAAAAGGTAAATAAGGAACGCTGGAAAGCAAGCACATGGAGGAGACATGGAGCCGTCTTGAATATGACTCTTCCATGGGAGTTGGAGTGTCTTCCCGTAGAAGTTGCACCGAAAGCAGACTCCCACCCCAACTGCTCAAGTAAACCAAGCTCATGCTAGTGACTCAAAAATTCCCCTTGAACTTTCCTAATTCTCCCTGAACCACTGACGTTCCTCCACGTGTCACCACACCACCCAAGAGTACTAGAGTAGTTGCAAAGATATATTTGCTTTTGCTCTGGTGAGTGAGTTGGACTGGTGTCTTTGGAGGGGTCAGCAGTCAACAGTGTATGAGTTGTATTTGGATAAAAATGGAATTTTCAAGTGTCATTAACAGCTCATGTGCTGAGCAAACACACTCTGTAGTGTTCTCACTTTCTTAGTTGTCCCTCTGGGGTTAAGTTGCTGCTTCCACTTGTTAACCCTCCTCACTTCTCTCTCTCTCTCTCGCTTTGCTTTCTCTTGATTCTTTCTCTTTCTCTCGCGGTGATTCTTTCTTCAGATCAAAATTAAGTAAAGAGAGGATCTAATTACTACTCTGTTCTTGCACCATGGCTACTGAGACTGTTGCTATTCCTGATCATACTACTACTGAGGTACAATTCTCTCTCCAAATCTATTTTCCTTATCTTCAAGTATGTTAGTATAGTTGCAAAACTGCTATTATTTTATTTATCTGTTGGTTTTGAGGATTGGGTTTTGCATAGAATTAACAAAGTTGGGATTTTTATCAAGAAAATAAAAGGATTTGGTGTAGTTTGACATAGAAGAAGTTCCTACTTGAGGGTTTTAACTTATAAGTAGGAGTATTTGGATTGCTTTGAGTCTAGCTACCCAACAGATCATTGAAACTCCTTACTTTGTTTCTCTGTCTATTTTCTTTAGAAAGATTCTTTTGTTTGTACTTTATATTTTCCTTGAAATTCTGTGACAGACAGTAAAATTAAGAGCTTTTTACTTTCGTCTACCAGAGCTGATAACTGGACTTGGAAACTAATAAAACTGTGTTTGCTTTTGCTGAAAGTGCTTGATTTTCTCTTTCTCATGAGAATTTATGAATTCAATTTTACTTTTATTGGGATTTAATCAATACATGGTTAGGATTCAAGTCGGATAAAGTACTTTGGTTTTGTTTTTTGATTCCAGTCAGGTGGCTTGCTCTGAATTAGTACTGTATATGTTTCTTTGGTTTATGTATTAACTGGACAGTTTCATGGTGATAGGGTTTTGGGCCACAGATCCAAAATCAATATTTTTGTTGCATATAGATGAACCTTTTATTCGTTTAATTTGAAGCAGAATAAGAAGGCCTCGTTTGAAATTAGTTAATGATCTTATGTTTTAGCCAACACGGGGATATTTTGTTTAGCTTGATGTAGGTTTGTTTCGTTTATCAGTTAGATAACTTATTATGAACTTGGTATATGATATATAAGTTCTATGTTTCCTTGTCGTGATGATGTTTAAAGAACCAAACATAGAGAGAGTGAAATGAAAATTCGTCTTATCTGGTACCTTCTTGGTAACCCATTTGAATTTTGTTAACTCTTTGTTAAGTTGATTGGATTAGCAATTTAAATACGAGAATCTAAGGTTCATTCTTATTCCTGCACTTTCCAAAAATGCTCTCCTTTGATATTATTTCGCAATTCTTGCAGCAAGTTGAGAAGCAAGTATGTGAAGTTAAAGCTGTTGAACAAGAAGTTGTTTCTCCACCCAAGGAAAACGGAGTAGAAGCTGTAGAAGAAAAGACCAAATCTGAGGAATTAGCATCTCCAGCTCCAGCAGTTGCGTCAGAAGAAAAGAAAGAAGACCAACCAATTGAAGAACCTGCTGTTGTGCCCGTTGAAAAGGTTGACGAGGTTCCTGTATTGGATGCTAAAGCTGTAGATGTCCAAAAAGTTATTGAGGAATGCGAACCAGAACCAGATGTTTCTGCTGTTCCCGTTGCGGCAGTTGAAGTTGTTGAAAAGGAACCAGAAGTGGAGTCAAAGTTAGAAGATGTCCCTGTTGTTGAGGAGGTGAAACAAGTTGAAACTACTCCTACCGAGGTCGTGAGTGATTCTGTTTCCGCTGTTGAGGTTACTGAAAAGTCACTTGAGGCAGTAAATATATTGGAGGAAGTTACTCCTACTTCGGAAGTAAAAGTTCCAGAACCAGACTGTAAAATAGATGAGCCAGAGCCAGAACCGGTTGTGGTAGTGGAGGACAAATCTCCTGAAGTTGTTAAAGAAGTCAAGGAAAAAACTGAAGTTACTGAGCCTAAAGAAAGTGCAGAAAGTAAAATCCCAAAAGGTAACACTCTCGAGGAACTGATGGGTAAAGATCAGGAACCTGTTGCACCTGCAATTGTTGATACAGTAACTCCCACCAGTCACGAAGCTCCTGCTGAACCAATAGAAATAAAAGTTGGCAAGGTAGAGGAAGCATCTGTTGTTCCTGATATTGTAAAAACAGCCGATATTGAGGTGGGAAAGGTTGACGAGGTCACTCAGCCTGAGATTACCAAGACTGAAGATGTGGCTAATGTGGTTGAGGAACTGGCAACAGAAGCTGCACTTGATGCTGGAAAGGTTGAAGAGCAGAAAGAAGAAGAAAATGTTAAATGTGAAGAAGCTGTAGAAGATAAGAATGTGAAAGTTGAAGAAAAACAACTTGAGACTGCCAAGAACGAGGAACTGAGCCATTCCAATTCGGTTACTGAGGTTACTGAAAAGTCTTCTGAAGTAGAGACCACGTCTAGGGATGTCGAAGTGGTCCCTGAAGAGAAAAGAGAGGAGTGTGTTAAAGATGATAAAGTCGCTTCAGATGAAACTAGCAAGGATAAAAATGTAGATGAAAAAACTGATGTTGTTGATACTACTACGGCTACCACCACTACTACTGTCGATGCACCAGTGGAAGAAACCAAGGAGTTAGTATCAGAGGAGAAAGCAGCAGACTGTGTAGAAACTGGTGCAGATAAGTTGGATAAAGCAGAAGATATGGTCGAGGACAATGCTAAATCTGATGCCACAATTCTGGAGACTAGCAAAGATGTTACAGTCCCGAAAGCAGAAGAGGACCTACCTAAAGAAGATACTCCACCTAAAGCAAAGCATTCAAACAACATCATGTCAAAGGTGAAAAAATCGATTGTGAAAGTGAAGAAAGCAATCATTGGAAAATCTCCTAGCTCAAAAACCATCTCAGTCGATACCAAGGAAGAAGTGAAAGCAAAGTAGAATGAAACTACTGGGAAATGTTTTATTTCCTGCTTGGATTTTGTATTGTTATATTGGGCCATATTGACTGTTGGGTCTTGCTGTGTGCTGTGTCTACTGCGGATGCTTTGGGAACATCAAATGGGTGTATATAGAAGGTAAGATTGATGCACTTGCTCTACATCCGTGATAAGTTGAAAAGGTTCTTTTTACTTTTTCAATTTTTATTCATTTTAGTTGTAAGTATTGTTTTGGTTTGCTAGTGCTTTGTTCAGGTATATGCTTAATGCTTATCAATTTGTGTGGCGGTTTTCAGTTGATAGGATGATGTAATTTTGTGTTACAGTTATAAACTTACGATTGTGATAAATGTAATTCTCTTGGTTGTGATAATTTTCTCTTTCAAAGTAGTGTGAACTTTTTTATGCCACCTTTCCAACACATTGTCTCATGCAACTATCTTGTCTGTTTGGTCATATGAGTTAGTGAACACAAGACGGTATACTGCAGCTTCTCATATTGGAACCTCCTGATAATCGTCAGTATAAATATTTGTCCTCGTTATAATGTCAGGTCAGGTCGCTTACTACTATCTGATTGTGAGATTTTTCAGTGATTGCACTGGCTCAAATCATCAATTGATGAGTTGTGCATGCCGTATTCATACATTACTCTCGCGTTGGCGAACAGGAGTTCTTGGCTTAAAAGTCAGAAAGGTACTTCCTTTTATATGCTGTCCATGTAAAAACTTGAGAAGAACAGCCACATTATACTTGAATTTCTTATTGGCCTCAAAAAAACTCTATTATTTTCATTGAATTTGGGTCATTACCTTTGAAGTTAACTGGTTACCTACCAGTCTCTTTAAATCATAAGTATATTCTAATAACTCCAACAACCTACACCATTATTAATTCTTTGCTCCTGAAATAGACATGCCAGATTCTTCCTCTTCTTTCTATTTTGGCACTTTGGCATAAAAAACAGAATTTTGTATTAGCTTCTCTTATTTCACTTGTATACAGGGGCGAGGCCAGGATTTTGAATCACAGGGGGCAAATCACAAAAAAAAAACTTTGTGGGGGCAAAATGTCAATAAAGGGTCTAAATTAGGGGTTTTTTCAAGAAAAATTCACAAGATACCCCTTAAAATTTCTGGGCAAGTGGGGGCAACTGCCCCCACTTGCCCTAAGCTGCCCTCGCCCCTGCTTGTATACACAGATAGAACAACTGCACCAAGTTTATTAGGTTCCCCGTTCCCTCCTGTTAACATGATCATTCAAGACCAAGTACCAACAGTATCTCGATTTTTTTTTTGCATTACCCATTCTCATCTATGCATCTGGCTATTAGTAAGACTAAAATTCAGGAAAGGAAGATATAGAGTGGTAAAGAAAAGGACAGAGCATTCTGTCTTAGACACCCAAACTCTTAAGGACCACAGGGAGACCGAATTGTGGTTGCAGAGTAAGGTTGTCGACTGGTGCATGGATGTACGTGGAGGAGAGAGAGAATGAGAATCTCTGAAGAATCAGTGCGATCACCAGCTTCGCTTCCATCATTGCGAAATTCTGCCCAATGCACGCTCTAGGACCAACTGAAAATGCAAGTAGCGCGTTTGGATGTTTTGCAGCTTTCGACACCCCATCCGAAAATCTCCTGGGATTAAACTCATTAGCATCTTCCCCCCATTGCGTTTTGCTCCTATGAATCATTGCAAGAGGAATTGCCACCATAGTATCCTTTGGAATCATCAATTCGCCCAATTTCATGTCTTCAGAGGCCACCCTGACCAACGAAATCACTGGGCAGTACAGCCTCAAAACTTCAAGAATAACCATGTTCACCTGCAAAGTTTACATTAATATTTAGTGAGTGCAACGAACTAAACTCATTGAATATGGTTGTCAATGTGGTAAGCACCGTGAATCATTTCTCTGATTGCAAAACAAGATACCTGTTTCAGTCTGTTCAGTGTCTCTGCATCAGGAACTTCGCTTCCACATTCTTTCAGGACTTCTTCTCTGAGTCTCTTCTGCCATTCTGGGTGCAAGCACAGCAAGAATACTGTCCATGTTAGCAAATTGGAAGTAGTCTCGTGCCCTGCAAAGTAGAATGTTTTGCACTCCTCTATGATCTCATGCATGTTCAGCTTCATATCTGCTTGCTTAACGCTGGCAGTTTCAGACACACCCATCAATAGTCCGAGTAAATCGTCTCCATAACCAGATTCTTCACCTTTTTTTAATCTACTCTCCACGATACTCCTTACAGTAGTCCTTATTTTCCAATCAAGCTTCCAGGTTTGGCGATTTGACCAAGTAGGAATGTATCTGCAACAAAAAGGGAGGGAGGAATTAATCAAAGGGCCTGTCTCATAGAGACTGTATTAACAATCTTGGAAAAGAATGGAGGGTGAACAAATGACTTACTGTCTTCCAGGGATGTATATATCAGTAACAGACGCAAGTGCGTACGGTTGAAGCTCTCGTTGAGTCTCGAACACTGCTTTCCCTTCGAGATAGCTACTGCCGAAGGCAGTATGCGCAATTATATCGCCAGTCAAAATTTGAAACTCTCTTCTAATGTCAATCTCTTTACAATGATCCTTAGAGCAAACCAACTGATGTTCCCATCCTTGAAGTGTGGATAGAGTGCATGCTGCCATTCTTTTGGTCATTACCTTGAGTTTGTCTGTGTTAAAGGCAGGATTGACAACCCTTCTATGCTTAACCCAATCCATTCCAGTAATTAGAGCCAGTCCCCTTCCTATCATTGCAATTACTGTTGGATTTATCCTTGGTTTCGTGTAGAAACCGAATTTGTTCGACAAGACTTGTTTTGCCAGCTCGGGGTCAGTAATGCAAATTCTGGGGTCTGTTCCATACCAGTAGAGGAATGGCTTTCCTGTTTGAACCACAAGAAGAAGAAAATAAAATCAGAAGTTAGACATTAGTAAAATACATTCAAGGTGGGAAAAAACAACAACAAACAAACATTTATATCCTAATGGTGACTTCATTGTTAGAACCCAAGCCTAGATCTTTCAAATGGTTGCCTATGGAATCATTCACACAAGTCCAAGTTGCTGCTAAGGTGAACATGCCACTACTAACATACAAAAGGCTAGTGAAGAAACTGATGTAGTCATGTTATATTCTCTTTGTTCTTCATTTTTTTTCTTGCAAGCAACACAAGTTGCTGCTAATTAAGGTACAGAATTCATTTTTCACAAACCAAACTAGAGAAGAAGAAAGAACAACCAATGGTTAGATTTTCCACAAGAATAACAATTTAAGAATATGGAAAACCCCACACAAAATCAGTAAATGAATCTGAATGAGAGACGGACCATATTCCGAGGTCCACTTGAGGTAATGAGGCAAAACTTTAGGAGTGATGTCATGAGAATTCAAATCCAAGACCATATTTCTTCCTTCTTTCTTCAGCTTCTTGATTTCAGGTAGTGAACCTGACAGCACTGCATACGGAGGTCCTCTGATTCCTTGTTTTGCAAAAAATCTTGTAACAGCATAAGGCCTCCATATAAGAAATTGAAAGAGTTTCCACAGTGCAGAAACTAGTACAAGTGAGAACACTGTCAAAACAAGCCTAAGATAATCCATTTTCTCAAGGTCCTTCACTTCTCTCTGTTGATGATGATGATGATGATGAATAGAGAGTTTATATGTACTTGTGAGAGGGAATGAGAGATTTATCTAGAACAAGAGAGGGGTTTTGTGCATTTGTATATAACCATGGAATTGATGTACAATATGAAGTCATGGGTGATGTAAGCACAGTAGATGTGGTGCCATAACTATGGATAAATCAGTTTCCGTGGCTGTCATGCAGTAAACAGAGCCTTAGGGACTACACTACTCATGTCACTCTCAAATTCTCTGCATTTACACCAGAGCTAGTGGCCCTTAACTCAAAATTTGTATCCTTTTGTACTAGTTTTGGAACATAAGTAACCAGATTATTTGGCATATCTTCATCTTCCAGCACTACTTATTTCTAGAAGAAGATAAATGCCCCCACTTTGTGCTGAGCAGTGCTTTAACAATTGACACCCTTTTCTATCTCTGTCTGTCAATAATGCAGAGAAATTGTAGAAATAAGTTTGGTTTTACTTGAATTCTTGACTCCAAATAAAAGTTGACAGTTCATCTAATTACTGAACCAATTTGAGTAAGTTGATCCTTGCAAGATTTCTCGATTTGTAACTATCTGCACCTTTTGAACCGACTTAGTATGACACATTAACTGAAAGTGTATGACAACAAAAGAAGTGGTTGTGAGTTGGAAATCCAATATCACTATACGCACTGAAATAAAGACCATCAATGGAAATGACAAATTTGGTTTAAACTCTAGCAAATTATTGACTCTGGCTATAGAAATTTTTAGGAATTTAGATAAGCACTATGTAACTCAGTTCATACATCGAGTATGCAATACAGCATTCAGAAATTCTAAACATACCGAGCACTCACATAGTGTGGTCAATACTAATCCCAGGAGACGGGCCTGCCCATGAGAGCACTCAATACTAATCCCAGAAGACGGGCCTACCCATGAGAGCACTCATCTAATGGAGCCCAATACCAGTTCCCGGGAGGCGGGCCCTGCCCATGAGAGTGCTACTGCTCGGCTTCTATTTTGCAACCAAAACAAACACAATAAATAAAGTTAATGTAGGAATTCAGATTTCCTCTCCTCTGCGTCTCAACCCTAGAAAACTATTAACTCAGAAAATACTATTTACTGCTGGAGCCATGGATGAAGAAAGACGACAGCGATTGAAAAGACAATTCCCAGATGAAGGACCACAGCGGGTTGCACAACAACCAAAGAGAGAACCTGTGCTTCCACCTGGTTGGCTGGATTGCCCTGCAGCAGGTCAGTGCATAGAGTGCATAATCCCATCTAAAGTCCCTTTGGGAGAAGCATTCAGTGATTGCATTGATCCTGGTAAAAGATACTCTTCGAATCAAGTCATCCGCCAACAAAGGGTTTGCGGAAGAGAAATTGGATTAGTCATTGATCTGACCAATACCAGGCGTTATTATCAAGCTTCAGATTGGGAGAGACAGGGGATTAAGCATATTAAGATTGCATGCAAGGGAAGGGATTCAGTGCCTGATCCGGAATCTGTGAATACTTTTGTTCACATTGTTAGGCAATTCCATCAGAAGCACTCCAAGAAGTATATCCTTGTTCATTGTACTCACGGGCATAACCGGACGGGTTTTATGGTTGTTCATTTTCTTATGCGGTCAATGGCCATGTCTGTCACCGAGGCAATACAAAGGTTTCATGATGCACGCCCTCCGGGAATATATAAACAAGATTACGTTGATGCACTGTATTCATTCTATCATGAAAGGAAGCCCAAAAATTTGATTTGCCCTCGCACTCCGGAGTGGAAGAGATCTTCGGAAGCGGATATGAACGGTGAAGCTATGCCTGATGATGAAGATGTGGGTGGTATAACTACTGCTTCTTTCCAGGACAACCAAGTGCAGAATGAAGTGCTGACAATTGATGACATTCTTGGATATGCAATACCGTGGGACCAACAGGAGGAAATGAGACAAATCTGCTATCGGGTACTAAAGTTGGGAGCAGGGGCAAGAGGAATGACTCAGTTTCCTGGATCACACCCAGTTTCACTCAACAGGGATAATTTGCAGTTGCTGAGGCAGCGGTATTATTATGCGACATGGAAAGCTGATGGTACACGGTATATGATGCTTATAACTTCTCATGATTGCTTCTTAGTAGACAGAAATTTCAACTTCCGAAGGGTTCAGATGCGATTTCCATTGAAACAAACGAACGAGGTTCTTAGGAAAGACACTCACAATTACACACTACTTGATGGTGAGATGGTAATTGATACCGTGCCAGAAACACAGAAGAAAGAAAGAAGATACCTGGTCTATGATGTTATGGCAATTAATGCAGTATCTATCATAGAGCAGCCATTCTGTGAAAGGTGGATGATGCTCGAGAATGAAGTACTTGAACCTCGTAATCATGAGCGCAAGTATATACATCGAAGCAGAAATCCTAATTACGAGTATGAGCTGGAGCCGTTCAGAGTGAGAAGAAAGAACTTTTGGTTGCTATCAACCATAACAAAACTTCTACGATCATTCATACCTAAGCTATCACATGAGGCAGATGGTCTTATATTTCAGGGTTGGGATGATCCTTATGTTCCTCGCACACATGAAGGGCTTTTAAAGTGGAAATTCGCTGAGATGAATTCTGTGGATTTCCTCTTTGAGGTAGTTGATGAACATCGTCAGTTACTTTATCTGTATGAACGAGGGAAGAAGAAGCTGATGGATGGGAATCATGTTGTATTAAAAAATGGAGATGATCCATCAGAATTATCAGGAAAGATTATTGAGTGCTCCTGGGATTCTGGGGAACATGTCTGGAAATGTATGCGTGTCAGGGTAGACAAGTCCACTCCGAATGATATCAATACCTACAGAAAGGTTATGCGGAGCATTAAGGATAACATAACAGAGGAGGTCTTGTTAGAAGACATTGGAGAGATCGTCCGCTTGCCCATGTATGTTGAACGGATAAGGAATGATAGCAAGGCTTACAGCAGGCAGCAGCACCCAGGGCGTGGAAGGTGACCTACACAACTGAATTAACTCCAAAATGCATCCAATTAGAAATGCAAGAAAACTCAGAGCGGTTCATTATACTGTAAATTACAAAACGTTCAGTCCTGCGTTCCTATCAATAATCAGCTTGAATCGACTTACAGGATTTTACAACTGATAAAACTGCAACAATATTTTCCTAAGTTTCTGGGAAAAGTTGTAAATAAATCTCAGGCACAGATAAAATAAAACTCTTGAACAAGTAAAAACTGAAAAAATGAAAATGTGCGAAGAAAAGATACATTCATTGATGGTTTTCAAAATATACAAGTATTTGAAATGGTTACAACTGCAAGCAAAGCTCTTAACCCTTACAAATGATGAAACAGATACATAACTCACAATAGGTAGAATTTTACAACTAAGCTGCCTCAAGCTGGAGATTTGATATCTTACTGACCAATGAATCAGCAGATTCTCGAGAAACTGCATCTCCTGTTCTCCCACCATCTGCTGTCTTGATTTCTGATATTTTACTTTCTTCTTCCTTCAGTAAATCATCTCGACCAGGTGCAGCAATATGTTTTTGTGGGGTTAAATCTCCAAGTTCCATCTCCAGCATCCTGAATTCCTTTTCCAAATCTTCGTCATCAATATCTGTGCATTGAATCGGAGCTGATGCTGACAAAATCCAGAAATCCAAAGTCAGTAACTTACGCAAACACCTCGGCGAGGAAGTTATATACCTGGCTTGAATTATGTGGAGGAGTTTCTTTTTAACATAATCTAACCTTTGTTTCTCAAAATAATAATAATATTTGAAGAATTATATGATGTAAAGATAAAATAGGATAGCTGCAGAGTAACAGAACTACCTAAAGCTTCTTCAACTTCCTTTTGTGAAGCAACAGCATCATCAAGCTCTTGTAGACAAACATGGACTTCTTCAGCACTAATCCCATTTTCCTTCATTGCCCGAGAACCAATTTGTATTGCCTCAACAACCTGGTTTTAGCCAAGATAACTTATTAGCAAATCATAAAACTAAGATACAGACAGGAAACTTAATAAAGTAAAGGGAACCGACAAGCTCAGCCAAATAAGTGAAGCGAATTGTTCTTCAATAAAACAGCACTCAGGGGTCATTTTAAGTTTTAAGACACTTGGCAGCGAATCATGATGGACTAGAGATACTCTGTATGTTTCTGAGTATCTGACCTTCTTTGTAGATTCAGCACTTGTAATGACTGTGAGAACTTCCTCAACCCTGTTCAACATGGATGTGCACTTTTCTCTGCTTTCAGAGTTCAATTTTAATTGCCTTGTGTGCCTGAGCGCGACTTGTTTGTTGCCAGACTTCATGAAGTTTAATGCCAATTTTCTTGACCTGCAAAAAGAACAAGCAATTATAAGCAGACATGTTTATTACTATAACAGCTAACCAACCAACTCATCATAACATGAAGAGTGAAGTAAAATCTCCAGGAGCAACACAAGCCTAGAACCAAAGGGGTAGAATAAGCTAGGAAATACAAAATCAATGGTGAAAAGCTTACATCTCATAACGTTGATCGATCACATCAAGTTGTTGCTGCAGCTTCTCTTTCGTCCAAATCAATTGCAGAACATCGTAGTCAAGACTTGAGATAGTAGGGACAGCTTCTTTCCCAAGAGAAACCTTGACACCCTATAAACAACTGGTTTAAGTACATATTTCAATAACCACGGTGAGAACAGACTCAAATTTTAGGCAGGCTCTTTCAAGTCATATAGTTAGCCATTTCCAACAAATTTCATCAACTCACTGAAGCAGTGAGTAGGCAAGTTTACAAATCGTATTTCAGAAAACAACAGTTTTCAATATGATTACAGTTATAGAGATTAAATAAGAATATGTAGCACCTCAATAAAGTCTGTTTTACTGATCGAAAGGTATCGTGCTTTTCCTCTACTTGATAAGTAACTCAAAACTGTAGAGGCTTCGGTGGATCCATTGCAGATCCTGTGGAGCTCGCTCATAGTAATTATGCAAGACGATGTCCAGTGGCTTTCAGATAAAAGTTCGACTACTTCAGCAGCCTTTTCCTACAAATTAAACAAGCTTAACTAAATGTTAGAGCTCTCCTTGTTCAGACACAATGAGTGATGAGTCTGCACTCAAGGCCGAACAAACACCCAGAAAGCACAACAAAATGGAAAATAGTAGATAAACTCTGTGATGCAGAAGAAGACTCGTAATATGACACATACCTGAAGTGGACTACTTAGAATAAGAAACTCTTCAATTACTTCTTCAGAAGAGGATGATCCCGAGATACCTATCAAATTAACCATCCTTTTAAACATTTGGGATAAACGCCCAGCAGTTGGATCCATAAGATCGTTATTTCGCAAAATATCACCCGAACTATACATTTCAAGCTGAAAAATTACAATGCAAAATTCAAATTGGCAGAGTTGACTGTATAACAAAGCATGGAAAATTCTTAAGCTAAATACTAATTTAAGCTTTGCTATATAATCATATATAGCAAATTGGCAGTTACAAGCGAGTTCTCAAAATGTAGACAGCAAATATAAACTTACCAGCACTTGGTCAATGCACAGAGGTGTTAACCCTTGTCGGTTAAACCAATTATTCTTCACCTACAAAAATAAGACTTCCATTTAGTCCTGCAT
>JAJJMA010204033.1:0-25359 GCA_023529015.1 Papaver nudicaule | reverse complement strand
AAAATTTTGCATCACTGTGCGACGGGTGGTTGGGAAGGCCATGTCCGTTAATCCTTATACTGACACTCAAAAGCCAGAGTAGCAATAAGGGATATAAAACACGTCAACACTCGACACGCTCCGGCCATGTTTTTTGGAAGTGTCTGAATACATACATACACTGTACAAAACCGTCTTAAATGCTCATTTGTGTACTAGTGGACAATCTGACCACTGGTGATCATGAGTTCCATGGAGCTTGGCTCGACATTACACTTTTTGTCTAGTGACGGCGAAAAGGTGCTTAATTGCGGGTTATCAATTACTTACAAATAAATACAGAAAACGAAAAAGACTCTAAGACAAATGCCCGACCACACTATGACATCTCATCCCAAGGGGCAGTGAATGAGATGTCAATCCTTCTAGCACTTAGTGCGAGGAAGGTAGAGCATGATTATGCTCTTTATGTGGTATTGAATCTTTTTCTGAACTAAGTTTGTCATTCTTAGTTCTGACTCTCTTGAATTTCTCCGCTCCTTGTGTTGCCCTTAAGGAGTTATAGTGGTTTCGATCTTTACTGGCTTCCTTGTTATTGGCAGCTTCCAAGATTCGAATAATATTCATGAGTCTGGCCGATTTCTTTTGCAGTTTGTTAGCATACTTGACTCTACGTTTGTATACATGGCACTGCTTGTAATCATGTCCCTTTTTAGCACAATAGCTGCACTTAACAAGACGTTGTTTGTGCTTTACAGGAATGATTATTTCTTTGCATGATGTGTCACTAGACGTTGTGTCCATGGGGATGGGACATGTTTCTAGTTCTGATTTGGAATCACCCGTATTATCAGAATTGACACACTCGGCAATGAATGTTATATCACTTTCTTCTTCATATGAGATGTAAGTATCAGATGAATCATCAAGTGTAGCAGCAAAGGCTTTCCCTCCGGTATATTTTCTCATATTGGGACATTCTTCAGCCAAGTGACCAAAACCTTTGCATTTATAGCATTGTGGCATATCATCATCATCTCCCCTTTTGTTCCCTTCTTTAGGAGGGACTCTATCATGAGGCTTAGGAGTTGATGGTGATTTTTTTTAATGAATCGTTTACCTCTCTTCTTTAATAGATCTCTAAACTGGCGAGTTATCAAAGATATCTCCTTTTCAGATTCATCCCCACTATGATTGCCGGAGTCGGTGTTCAAAGTACACTCTTCGCTTACCAGTTTCCTTGTTTTTCCAGTAGCTCTAAAAACAATGTTTTTAGGGTTACTTTGCTCATGATCGAAGATTTTTAGCTTGGCAACAAGGTCACTTCTTGTTATGACTAAGCCGTGTATTTCCTGGATGGCATGTTTCTTTGATTCATCCCTTGGGGTAATGACCTCAGAATTTTACACACAATGTCCCTTTCCGGAATAGCTTTTCCTAAGGTGTGACAGGAATTCACTATCTCAGACAATTTGTGGTTAAATTCTTCAAAGGTATCATCCTCAAGCATTCGAAGGTTTTCCCAGTCAGACATGAGGTTTTGAAGTCTAGCTTCTTTTTCTGCTGCATTCCCTCCGAACACGGTCCTTATTCTATTCCAAGCCTCGTGAGAGGTTTCACATGTGGCCACGTGATGGAAAAGATCAGGTGTAACTGCATGAATGATAGCGTTAAGCCCATCATAGTTTTGCTTGGCGGTGAGAGTTTCCACGTCATCATAATCTGCTATGTCTTTAAGGACAGATACACCATTAACTTCAATAGTTGGTGGTGTATATCCTGTTTTGACATAAACCCAAGTTTTGAAATCTCGGGCTTGCAAAAAAGATTTCATTGCAGTCTTCCACCATAGGTAGTTTGTGCCATCAAACTTTGGTGGTACGTTACAAGCTCTAATGCTTTGGTCCATGACTCATAAGCCGCGATAAACACAGACAGTTACGTCTTTTATGTGTTCACCGGCTCTGATACCAATTGAAAAAGCAGGGGTACCGAAATACAACCAACTTTTCGTTTGGGCTCTTGAGACTTATGGTCAGATCTGGACGATCTCAAAAATCAATATCCAGATCTGTTAACCTAAGTTTGGATCTCAAAGGATCAGTCCGACACAAGACAGGGTCTTGGTAAATCCAATGGATGGATTGGAGACAACGATCAGGTTTATTAATAACGTACTTCTTGTGTTTGCTTTAATTATATAATCAGAGAATATAATGCGAAAAGTAAAGCACACAAGACACCAGAGATTTTTTAACGAGGAAACTACGACCTGTAGAAAAAACTCGTGACCTCGTCCAGATTGAACACCGCACAGTACAAACTGTCTACAAACACTAGCCTACTATAAGGCTTCGGTCTGGGATGTAGCAGAGACCAACTCAAGCCCTCCAAGCGAAATGGCTACTGTCGCACTCCTTACGTCTCTAGATCCCCCACAGATCGTCACGCACTTGATTCCCCTAGATGACGTCCTTTACAGGCCTAGGAGTTGCTTTAACCGTTGTTAAAGGCTTGTGTCAACAATTTCGGCTTTGCAACCTCAATTATCAACTGTATGTTTGAACTGTCCTCTATCAGTTTGACATACACAAAGTGACTTCCTTCGGATTTCTCCAGGTCATACGGAAATCTACTTACAAGCGGGGGCTGACAAGTAAATCGAGTAAACTATGCCCAACTTGTCTCTACCTCAGTTGTAAACGAAGAATCACTTAAGAAACTTATACAACTGGAGCTAACTAGGTCTTACAACACCGAGTGCAGCCGTGCGTTACTTCCTTTCAAACCTCGTATGTAACGTATAAGTTCTTGAATGGCCTTATATCTGAAGAGAAGGACCGTAGAATAGACAAGAACGTGATCAGGTTACCAAGGTTACAGGTTACTCCGATTTCAACCACTAAGGTCTCACACTACGCCAGATTGGGGATTTATTGACGGGAGGTCTATAGGGTAATTGACAGACATCGGTTGTCACAGCATGTTTGACAAGTAACTGTTGTCGAATAAATTTAGGTCCCATTTTCCAGTCTTCCCCCGCTGTTTTTGACGGGCATGAGAAATTCAAGTTAAAGTTAGAAAAACTATCTCTTCGCCCACCTAAAAAAACAAAACCCTATTCCGATCTAAAAATTTCTTTCTCCTTTATCGCCTCTCTTCTAGTTCTCCTAATTTTTTTTCTCCTTTGCAGCTCAATATTCTCAATCTGTGATACAGAAATTGATGTAGAACAATATGGTTGTCCTGCTTTTAGTTTGCTGCATATTAGGGTTTTCTTCTTCCATAATACTAGTGGATTCTTCTTCAATTAATACGACTTGTGAGTCCTTTAGTTGCTCAATCAAACAATTTCCAGCTAGGGGTTCTTTTCTGAGATTTTTTGCATTTCTAGGGTTTTTTTGTCGGAAATTAATCTAGGTTTGTATTTTATTCAGGCGGCGATATAAATCAAAGTTTCTCCTTTCTCAAGGTAATTCAAGTATTTCTATTCTGTTACAGATTTTTTTTTTAAATTTAATTAGTGAGTTCATGAAGATATAAGGTGTTGGTGATTGATTTTATTATGCTGATACGGTAACTGAGTTGTACTTGCACGGATTTGAATGTGTTAATAGTTGTTTTCTTATCATTCAGGATTTCATTTATAGGGATGGTTGTTATTGTTCAGTTCATAATTTTTAATATTCCTGTTGAATATCTACAGACAACTTGACATTTTTAAGCTAAAAAATAATTCTATTATCAGGACCAGTAGAGGGAAGGTACATGCCTTGTAATTTGAGTTGAACATGTAATACACAAGTACTACTGAATATTTTAGAAACATCCATCATTTTGTTTTGCTCTGCAGTTGTATCGAGTATGACCATTACTGTAGGAATCCTCAAGTTTAAACGAACAAAATGAGTACTAGCTAGGGGATTGGCTAGTCATATCTTTGTATCTCTTCTCACCCTGCTCTTCTGTACTTCTTTTCTGGAGCTATCTTGCACATGTATAGTTTCCATACATTAATAGTCTGCAATATGTACTTGTTGGGTATGCTAGGACAAACTATATCATGAGTTTTATAATTGATGAGTTGGATTTCACTTCTCTTGATCGCAGGTAGGTGCTAGTCCTTTGAGCAAGAGATCTCTTGATTTCATTTATGTCTTTTGATGTTCTGATTTGAGTAGGCTTTTAATGTAGTTTCCTTGAAGTTTCGATTGGGTAAGGCAATGATGTGAAGTAGGAGTTAGTCATATAAAATTGGTTAAGTTAATAGTCTGCGAACAAATCATATGTGCAAGTTAGTTCTTTGGTCATTAGTTGGGTCGCAGGCTCAATGTTCACGATATAGGTGACAATAGTCATTTCATGTGAATGGTAATTCTATGATTATATACGCAAGGAATGTGGCAGAAATTAAATTGCTGCAAATGAAGACATTTCTCTATAGTTCAAGTACGTGGAAAGGAAGTCCCAAAATTTGTTCTTGATACGTTTTGTGCTGTTTTGTAGTTTAATAATTACTTCTAGGGTAGATGGCTCTCATGACTTGATAGTTGATACTAATATTGCAGGTTGTGAAGGAGAATCAGATGCTATATAAAGGTTCCATTTTAATTGAAGAGATGTTGCTCCCTGCTAGCATATATTCCCAAGAGAAGTGGTCAGAGATTCTGTTCATGCTATAAAACTTCTAATTTATAATTTACAGTTTTTCTTGAGATATGCATATAATCATAGCTAATTGCCTTCTTCTTTTCTATTACTTTGTGATAACAAATATCTTCATCTCTTGCATATCATTTCTACAGGTCCTACTCGTCCTCATAAGGCTATGCGATTACATATCATTGCTCTAAAATGAACTACCTGCCTCAATCCAAATGTGTGATTGCAAGTTGAATGTCACTTCTTCGGCAATCTGCCCCCTTTGAGCAGCTCTCAGTAAAACATCTTCGTCACCTCTTGCCTTTCTCAGGCTTCACTAAAGCAATTGGTGCAACTTTTCAAACAAGATAATAGCATGACAAGGTAATTTTTTTTGAATTAGAGATAGAAACTATTGATCATCGTCTCCTGCTGGATTCATCCTCATTTATAGTCCCACACTCTCTTTCACTCATACAAGCAGGAAAACTTGAAGTCATAAGTGTTCATCATTAATCGTGAGGCGAGGGGCAATCTTGCAAAGCATGTCCTTGTCACTATTATCTTCCATGCTTTGTTATCTTAAAAAATATTTTTATTATCTTCCATAGTATTGACATACAAATTGCTTGCACCCCTAATTGCTACCTGAATGCCATCCCTTTGACTTACAAAATTAGTACTAATCTTGTACTGTGTGTTGCGCAGATTGGCAAATAGGTCAATGACAAGATTTCGGCATCAGATCTTCAACTGCCTATTAACAAGAGTAAAAACAAGAGTCATTCCAGAGGATAGCATTGGCTTTATCTTTAGTAATTTTTTTTTTTTTTTGTTCCCTTGATGTTGTCTTCTTTATTTTTAGTTATGTCTGTTTTTATGTTTTCTTGTGTTGTCTCCATACTTCAATGTAATTTGAACAAAATTCATCAATATATGTCAATTTATTTTACAATTAAAAATGTTTTCAGTTTTCTTTAATTTACAGTTTAAGCACCGAGTAAACTATATTTAAACAATGTTCAAAAATAATATATGAAAAATAACAATATAAATTTCAGGTAATTCAATATTATAATTAATTGACATACAAAGCCCGTCGATAATTTTTGACAAGCATAGTCTATCGTTTACCATAACTCATAAACGATAGGGCTTCCCCGTCGTTTAAGCTTTTCGACACTGCTATCTCCGACGGGCCGTTTGACGGACCATCACTGTCGAAAATCCGTATTAACGACGGGCTCTGCCCGTCGAAAAAGGTGAGTTCTGGCGTAGTGTCAATCTCCTACCTGTGCTTTCCAACTCTCAAGAAAAGTCTTTATAGTCGTAGGTAAATCCCAAGAGGAACTGCTACCTAATAGAGGTTGACTATACCACAACAAGCATTCACCGAAGTGAAAAGAGTTTTACGATCTCTTCCAAAAGGAATCTTCACGTATGCTTGATGCTTGCGGTTTTCGTCCTTAGACACCTTTATTTATAGCAGTCAATAAGATAGGTTGCTTTGGGATAAAGCAACTAGTTACTTGTTCCACAAGTCTAGGAAATCCTAACTTGCAAACCAAGTAAACAGAGATCTATCTCAATTGGAAATCTTTTAACATTTATCTGCCAAGTGTTTTATTAGCTCATAAACACTCCAAGATAGATATCCAACAGACCAGAGATAATCTTTATCTTATTGACACATTGAGAACCGTCAGATGGACCACAGAAGATATTTCGTGATAACCAAGTCCAACTAAGAGATAAAGGAGTCAGAGTTTCACCCGTGTGAAAATCCCAGAGAATATTCACCTTGGGCGGTTCGCAAACCGTCCATCTGAATCACGACCAAATGCATCGAATCTGAGGTTCGCTTACTAGTACGCGTACACATTGATACTTTGGAACTCAGGAGAAATTCCCAGTCTCAGTTCACCGTACGGTTCGGGAACCGTCGTTTTCCAGATTAGGGTTTAACTTGGATCCGCTGGAACTTCTGGGCTGGACCAGTACTTAGACGTGTTATACGCCCTCAGCTATAATCCACTGGACTCTTGCTCAAGAGTACTCCTTTAGATTCACCCATATCCAACAAGTGATTTGCAAGCAAACCATTGCAATGGACAAATGGTATCGAATCTATCTCATGCATTCTTGTAAACTTAGTATTCGTGGGAACAAATACCAACATAACTCATGCTCATGTAGACAAGAACACGATCTCAATCGTTATTAGTATCACTACTAAAGTAGCCGACTATTTCGAAAGATAGAGTAAGTAGAATAGAAGAACTTCCATAAAAGTCATAATTCCTACTAACCTTTTGTCGATGAAGAATAATTGATGTCTTCTTTGTCTTCACAGTCTTCGTCTTCAAGGTCTCTACTACTTAATCCATATCCCAATTCCGAAATCTAAACTCTAGTAGGCTAAATCAAGAATTGTGTTTTGACACCTAAAACTGACAACCAGCTTGACATACCAACGCTAGTGGGTTTGACCGGACAATGCCCTAAAATCATCAATTAAGATTTTAATTTAATAACCTCGATTAATTGATGAAAAAGAAAACATTGAAGTAGTGCAAGCAAATCATGCTTAAATCAAGAGATGGCTACTTCTAGCATAGTGATTACCCAAACCCTAAGGAAAAGACAAAAGCTTTTTAATAAGGAGTTAACTATGCTAATCAAAAACTGACCTAGATATCAGAGTCAGTATTTTCTTCGGGAGCTATCGAATCTTCATTATCATCTGTCTTCAGGTTACAAAATTCTCTTCTAAGTCATCACCATTAAATGGTGAGATATAATCAAGCAGATTTTTCACATCACCTTTCAGATTGGTAAGTTCATTCTTTATAACAGGTATGTCACGTTTCAGTGTTAGAAGTTTTTCTGCTATGGTAATAAGCTAAACCTTGACGACTTCAATATCTCGCAAAAGATTGAATGCAATTTCTGCCGAGATCATTGTGTCTTAGTCTTTCTTTTGATTGTCAATAACATTGAAGCAAACAATAGTAGGAGAGTATTCTTGAAATTCAAGAGAATCAACTACATCTTCTTTGACAAATCTTATATTCTTCCTTTTCCCATCACCACCTTTATGAAAGTTTGCTTCATCCATATTTCTCGTGTGACACTACGAGAATATATGTAAGTGTGCTTTAACGTGATTTCAAGTCTTTTAGGGTGTGATATATTTATAGGGTCTTATTGAGATACAAAAGGAAGTTAATACAGTCTTAAACTGTATAAGGAAGTCGGTTTCCGGAACGAGTTTTTAAGTTCGTGAAAAACCGATAAGAGGGGTTTGAGATGACCTTTTTAGAGTCTAAAGATATTCTGAGCAAGGCTTTCCCCTTTTTCATTATTTCACAAAATAAGGACTCAAGATGAGTGTGCATGTCCATGATGATAGAATTAGCGTTTACCCAAAATATTGGCAATTGACGCATGTTTAATTCCTTATGTAAGCAACGAGGAGATAAGTTTAAATATCAACATCATGACTTATTTTTTCATGGCTTTTCATCTTACGCTCACAGTTACTCTCATGGATCCTGTTCTCGACTCTTGCCTTAGGAGCCAGAGGCAGGGAGAAACCCTGGAGGTAGCAATTTTAAAGCGTTGATATTCACATCGAGTCATTACATTTTGGACTCTTATTGGATGTGAAAGCACGTTCAAGATGTGTTATAAGACAACCTTTGATATTGTCAACAATATGTGACTCAGAGTAATTTTTTGGAGCATCGCTCAACAGTTTTGTGTCTTATTATTGGTTTCAAGAAATTTCCTACAAGGTTTATTGCTTTGAATACTAGGATCCCACTTTTATTTATCAAAAAGACATAATAGCACAATAGTGAGATAAGAAAAATTAAACCTTGAGGTGTATTGTCCTCTTATTGTTCATAAGAACAATTACTTCACTCTTATCTAGACAGTACATAGATAAGAGTGGCAACTCATAACACTTTTTAGGTGTTATGGCAAGTGCTCTCCCACTCGCCTTGTGTCATCAATCTTGTCTCTCTTCCTTTACAGGATTTGTCATAGAAGTTGCTATCATCAAAGTAAGATTCAATGGTTGAGGAGTTACCTGGGAGTTTCTGCTCCTTCTGACGTATGTTAATGAGATCTTTCAGCTTTGAAGAACCTTGCTTTCTTTTGTCAAGGATGTCTTGAAATTGAGTAACCAGTTTACTCAAAGCATCATCTTGCAAAACTTCTATTCCCTTATTAACGCAGCGGATATATATAAAAGAGGGTGAAAAGAGAGGTTTTGTTCAGACTTCAAATACTCCTAAGAATACCGACTATGAACAGTGATCCAGACTTCGTAATTCCAGAGAATCACAACTATGGATATGATGATTATTTAGACCTCATGGTGAACCCGACTATAAATAATGATCAAAAGTAAACTTATGCAAAGTTTAACAAAAGAAATATTTTTAATTAATCAAAAACTGTATTTTACAATGACTTGACGACCCTTAAATAGACTTGAGATAAAACCCTAGCTTGCTAGCTAAGAAAAGATAGGATAAACTCTAAGAAATATAAAACCCTAGCTTGCTAGCTAAGAAAAAGGTAGGATTAACTCTAAAAAATATAAAATCTTGTTTCCTAAGATATCTATCCCCTTTAGGCACATTCCCACTTTAATTAAACTCTTAAAAAAGACTTCTGGACTCCTCTAAAAATACCCTAAGATAAAAAATATAAAACCTTGTTTCCTAAGATATCCATCCCCTTTAGGCACATTCCCACTTCAATTAAACTCTTAAAAAAGACTTCTGGAATCTTCTAAAAATACCCTAATTAATAAATCCGAAAATTAAATAATTACTAAAAATACCCTCAAATAAAATATAAATCCTAATAGAAAAATAAGAAAATAAACTCCATCAAACCCTAACCCTAGTCGGGTCTTTAGCCTCCAAATAGGTTATTACTTCATCGGTAAATCTCTTCATCCCAATCTGCATCATTCTCCCGGGGTTGAGAGAAATTCGTCCCCGAATTTGGACGGTTGTTAGATAATCTATCTTCATCAACACCACTAAAACTTCTACACAGCCGGGATGCTTCCCTTGCTTTCCGCGATCAAATACAAAAGACACTCCATTGGTAGTGGGTACTATTTTCCACACTCCAAGTATATCAAATGGTAACCCTTCGCCCAAGCTGGTCAATGCGTCACTGCGTACAAGCGATAGAACCCTTTGATGACCCTTGACCACTTCCACGCACCACCCTTGATGCAAAAACTTGTAACTATTCCTTGTGGGTAACCAATAATTTGACGTTCCTTTTTTGTATATTGCAAAGTCGGCATAGCTAACCATAAGAAAATTTATTGATCTCCATTTGATGCTACCCATATTCCGTAGCTCCACCATAGCCAAACGTTGAAATGTTTTGTAGTGGCAACAATCACAGTTATGCAGACATTTATTAACCAATCTCGCACTCCCACGAAACAAACCACCCGCTGTTTTAAACAACCAAGCATGCATGTCTAGATAAGTAGGTGCCAATATTAAGAAAAACTCTTCCATGTGACCAAAGCCAACATGATCACCCAAGCAGTACACATTAAGCACAACTTCCGTTTTTGAGTTATCCTTTTCCGTGGACTTGTAGAACCCTTTTCTTTGTTTAGTTACGGTTTCACAAACGGGTACAAAACCTTTGATGTCGTTAACACCATTTGCTACACGACGGTCTTGTACAAGTTCAGTATACTTTAAGATTATATCCTGTAAAACATCATCATCTCTGTCGATGAAGTATGTCGTAACGATGTGTAAAATTACCACGACTGGTCTCCATACAATGGAACACATCTCTCTTGCGTTCTCTTGCTTTAAGGTTGATTCTACCACAGGAAGAACTATACTCACAGCAGAAAGAGTCGCTTGAGACCAATACGGAGCAACACATATCCCGCGAGCAATTAATTGCTCCCCGTTAGTTGCGGCAACACCATCGATAACTGGCTTCTCGAACAATCCAACAGCATGACGTACCGATGCAATATCTTCTTTGCTTTCTTGCTGGTACATTACATCCATCATGGCTATTAACAATATGACTCGTGTATGACGAGTTAACAAATGTTTATTAGAGGGAATTATGTCATCCCTTGAATACCGATCGAATGAAGGCTCACAGACAACTAGAATTGCAGAAAAATATGTGCACAGATCAACGGACATGGTCCAGGCGATCATCAACTCATGAGTCGAGTTAGCAAATAACAAAATATACTATACTGCTTGCGCTGCTATTTTTCTCAAACACTCCCATCGACCAACATTGATGGACACTAATTCTTTGATGCCAGGATAAAGGTACTCCTTGTACTGAAAATCGAATCCACTGACATGAGGAGAAGACTGTTATGTTCTCACATAACAATTCAACAAAAGAGAGGAAGTGACTCCCAAATCCAATGGATTTGAGCCTAAGTAACTCTTGAATCACAAGGATTCAAGACTATTCTAAGCTGTAAGCAAAGAAAATGAAGAACAAAAGTTCTCAGGGTTTTGATTAATTTCAGAATGACAGATTCAGTCCCAGCTTACACACTAAATAGCTGAAACAGAAACACATGATCAAGACAAACTCAATCCGACAGGTGGCAGACATCTAAAACAGACCAACTAACCATCTAACGGATAAAAAAACAGTAATCTACTAACGGCACTCGACGGATCACTAGCAGCACTCAAACGTGTTAGCCCTGACTAAGGAAAGGAACTAGACTTCGGTACTTGACTCATGCTTCAGATGTCATGTCAGGTACATGACATTACCCTCCTCTTCAAAATATTCTTGTCCTCAAGGATAGAACTCAGGAAAATGAGCTGAGATGTGGTCAGCATCCTCCCAAGTTGCATCATATGTTGCTGAATTGCACCACTGAATAAGGAGTTGAGAAACCTGCACTCCTTTTCTGGTGATGTCTCTGGTGTCAAGTATCTGAACTGGCTTCACCTCTATTTTCCCTTCATGATCAGTAATTGGCAGTGTTGGTGATGGTGTGTGTGCAGGACCAATATGTTGCTTGAGCTGAGAGACATGGAACACAGGATGTATTCTGTAAGATTCAGGCAGAGCTAGCTTGTAAGCTTGAGTACCCACTCTCTGGAGAATCTGGAATGGCCCATAATACTTGGCTGCAAGCTTGATGTTTTTCCTCAATGCTACAGAATTCTGCCTGTAAGGCTGCAACTTAAGATAAACTAAGTCACCCACTTCAAAACTTCTGTCAGATCTCTTCTTATCAACAAAAAATTTCATTCTAGCTTGAGCTTGAATGAGGGATTCCTTCAGAATATTGAGCATGCCATCTCTTTGTTTCAGGTATTCCTCCACTGAGGCTACAGAAGTAAGAGCAGTAGAAGGAAAAGCTATATGAGGGGCTTCATACCCATAGAGTGCTTTAAATGGTGACATTTTGATGCTTGAGTGAAAACTTGAGTTGTACCACCATTCTGCCAGAGCTAACCAGTTACTCCACTTCTTAGGTTGATGCCCTGTCATGCATCTAAGATAACTCTCTAGGCATGCATTCACTCTTTCAGTCTGACCATCAGATTGTAGATGATATGCAGTGCTCATGCTTAAGCTGGTACCCAAAAGTTTGAATAAGTCCTGCCAAAAATTGTTGGTGAAGACTTTATCTCTGTCAGACACAATGGATTCAGGCAACCCATGCAGCTTAAAGATGTTGTTGAGGAACAATTTGGCTACACCAGCAGCAGTGTAAGGGTGTTGGAGGGCAATAAAATGAGCATATTTGGTGAATCTATCCACTACCACTAAGATTATGGATTTCTTTTCACTGTTGGGTAGCCCTTCAATGAAATCCATACTGATATGTTGCCAAGCTTGTTGTGGTATAGGTAAAGGAACCAAAAGTCCACCAGGATAAGTGTGCTCCCCTTTATTTCTTTGGCAGACATCACAAGTGGTAACCAACTGCAAAATTTTCCTCTTCATGCCAGGCCAAAAGAAATGAGCCTTAGCTCTGTTGTATGTAGGTTGAATGCCAGAGTGACCACCAACAGCTGAAGAGTGAATAGAAGAAAGAATGTTGGCTCTCACCTCTTTATTTACATCCCACATACAATCTGTTTTTGTACCTTAAGATCTCTTCTTTGTAAGTATAATGTGTTAGAGAATCTGGCTTCACAAGTAACTGAGCAATCAATTGTTGAGCCTTGTCATCATCCACATAACTAAGAAGAATATCCTGCACCCAAGTTGGCTTTGAAATGGATAGAGCATGAAGAGAAACTGGTTGTAATGGCCTTCTAGATAAAGCATCTGCAACTTTATTTTCAGCTCCTTTTTTGTATTGGATTTCATTGTCATAACCCAATAGTTTGATTAACCACTTTTGCTGCAACACAGTGGTAATCTTTTGCTCCAAGAAGAACTTAATACTCTGATGATCTGTCTTAATAACAAAATGGTGACCCAGTAAATAATGCCTCCATTTGGTAACTGCAGATACAATGGCAAAAAGTTCTTTTTCATAAGGTGACATGGCCAAAGCTTTAGGGCCTAAAGCTTTACTGAAATATGCAATTGGCCTGCCATCTTGCATGAGTACAGCTCCAATCCCTGAATCACAAGCATCAGTCTCCAGTGTAAAGGGTTTGGAGAAATCAGGTAAAGCCAAAACTGGTGTAGTAGACATGGCTTGTTTCAGCTTCTGAAAAGCTAGTTCAGCTGCATCACTCCATTGAAATGAGTTCTTCTTGAGTAACTCAGTGAGAGGTTTGCTGATGTTACCATAATTCTTCACAAACTTCCTATAGTAACCAGTTAAGCCAAGAAATCCTCTGAGATCCTTCACATTGGTTGGGGTTGGCCATTCAACCATAGTGGCTATCTTAGCTGGATCAGCTACTACACCTGCAACAGTGATGATATATGGCCTAAATATTCCAGCTCTTGTTGAGCAAAACAACACTTAGAAAGCTTGGCATAAAGTTGGTGTTGCCTCAGCAGAGAAAGGGTAATCTCCAAGTGTGTGTGATGTGCTTCCAATGTTGAGCTATAAACCAATATATCATCAAAGAAAACCAATATGAACTTCCACAAATAATCATGAAAAACATCATTCATAAGGGCCTGAAATGTTGCTGGAGCATTGGTTAAGCCAAATGGCATCACTTTGAACTCATAATGGCCTTCATGAGTTCTGAAAGCTGTCTTATGTATGTCATCCTGCTTCACTCTAATTTGATGGTAGCCAGACCTGAGATCAATCTTTGTGAAGTATTTTGCTCCCTATAATTCATCCAGCAGCTCATCAATTATGGGTATAGGAAACTTATCTTTAACTGTAATAGAATTCAACTTCCTATAATTCACACAAAATCTCCAAGAATTATCCTTCTTTTTCACCAAAAGAATTGGAGCAGCAAATGGGCTATGACTAGGTTGAATGACACCATTCTGCAATATTTCCTTGACCAACTGTTCAATAACTCCTTTCTGTACATATGGGCATTTATAAGGCCTTTGGTTTGTTGGCTGTGAATTTGGTTTGAGGGGTATTGAGCGATCAAGGTTTCTTTGAGGGGGTAATTGAGTTGGCTCAATAAAAACATCCTCAAAAGATGACAAAATGGCTGAAATACCAGGAGAAGGTGGTGGTGGGGAGGTGGTGGTATTTATGTAGAAAAGATGAGCAATAATTTCATGATTGTGTTTGGACACATAGTCGTGTATGTTCTTGTCTCTCATCTCTTGCAATGGTGGATCATTTTTAACTCCAGTTAGAGTAATCTTCTTCCCTTTATATTTGAAGGAAATGCTAAGCTTCATCAAGTTGAATAAAATATCTCCCAACTTCCTCAACTAGTCATCTCCAAGAACCATGTCACATCCACCTAAAGGCAGTAATCTCACTTCACTGCTGAACTCATGGCCCTGCATATACCATTTCAAGGGAGAACAAATGCCTGAACTCACAATTTTCTCACCATTAGCCACTGTGACTAAGAAATTAGCAGTTGGTGTGATGGTACAACCCAATGATCTTGCTAAGTCACAATCCACAAAGCTATGAGTACTGCCAGTATCAATGAGGATTTAAATGGCCTTCTTCTTGATAAAGCCAGGAATTCTTATAGTCTCACCAGTTACACTCCCAGTTAGAGCATTCAGAGAAATCTCCATGTCAGATTCAATAGGAGAATCACTAACCACTTCTGGCACTTCCTCTTCATCTGGCTCAGTGCTACTCTCTCCTGCACTTTCACAAACAATGTTGTACAATGTTCTTCTCCTACAGTTGTGACCTGGTTTAAAGTCTTCATCACAATTGAAGCAAATACCCTTGTCCTTTCTAGCTTTAATTTGTTCTGGTGTTAGTGTTTTGTATGGAGGAAGAGAACTAGTAGGCTTGGATGGAGTGGTAATGGGTTTTGAAATGTTAGGAGAGGGCCTTGGAGAAAAATTATTGGCCTGAAATGGCCTTGGTGAATAATTGTTGTTGGCTGAAATAGGCTTAGGTGTTGAGTATGAAGTAGGGTAAGCCTTAGGAGTGGGTTTTGAAATTTTCTGCTGCATGGCTAAGCTCAACTTCTGAGACCTAACCAAGGAAAAAGCATACATAAGAGTAGTAGGATTAAACATCATCACGGTTTGTTGTATCTCTTCCTTCAAACCACCAATGAAACTCATAATGAAGTACTCTTCAGTAAGAGTTTTATGTTTGGTAAGTATTAATGCCTACAAGTACTCAAACTGCTCAAAATATTCTTCTACTGTAGAGGTTTGCACTAATTTATTAAACCTCCCCACAATATTCTCATTAGCAGGGTTTTCAAACCTTAAGCAAATATTATCAGATAAGTCAACCCAAGACAAACTATCTCTATTCATTTTGAAATTTAAGAACCAACTATTAGCCTTACCATCCAAATGAATTACAGCCATATTGACCTTGTGAGCTTCCTCTACCCTGTTCAACATGAAGTATATATCACACTTTTGAACCCATTCCCTTGGATTATCACCATTGAAACTTGGAAAATCCAATTTAGGTACTCTGGAAATGATCTCTTTGCCTCCAGTAAACAGATCCAATGTGTGAGCTCCCCTCTTGGTGAAACCTCCACCAGATTTGGAAGCAAATCCTTCATCACTAGCAGCTACAATATTTGCTAATCCTTGGATTTGTTGTGTTAGCAACTTCATCTAATCTTCAAGTGAGGTCTTCAAGTCACCAATATTGATATTATTCTCTTCCAAGCCAGTCGTAATAGAGTCTTCTAGAGATGATTTCATTTCTTCTACATTTGTACCCAATTTCTCCATCTTATCTTCTAAGTTGGTTAGTTGAAGCTCATGATTCTTCAGCTTGTCCTCTGTAAGTTTAGCAGCAGTCTTTTCAGCGTTGGTATTACCTGTTCCACCCATGGCTTCTCAGGGAACGGCTCTGATGCCAAATGTTATGTTCTCACATAACAAACAAAAGAGAGGAAGTAACTCCCAAATCCAAAGGATTTGAGCCTAAGTAACTCTTGAATCACAAGGATTCAAGCCTATTCTAAGCTGTAAGCAAAGAAAATGAAGAACAAAAGTTCTCAGGGTTTTGATTAATTTCAGAATGACAGACTCAGTCCCAGCTTACACACTAAATAGCTGAAACAGAAATACATGATCGAGCCAAACTCAAGCCGACAGGTGGCAGACATTTAAAACAGACCAATTAACCATCTAACGGATAGAAAAACAGTAATCTACTAACGGCACTCGACTGATCACTAGCAGCACTCAAACGTGTTAGCCCTGACTAAGGAGAGGAACTAGACTTCAGTACTTGACTCATGCTTCAGATGTCATGTCAGGTACATGACAAAGACTTGGTAAATGAAAGTTGAGAAATACAACCAATCATACACGCTGGGTCGACTTTCCATGGAAAACGCCTTTTACATCCATGACTTTTCTTATGCTTTAAAAGATGCTTATCCCATCCAAACTCTTCAAATAATATATTTGTACCAATACGACCATCATCAATGGCCTTCACCACCATGGGAACAAATTTGAACGGATGCTTAAGCTTTTCAACTAGCTTTCTGGTCAGGTCAGAGGTGACTAGACATTTCACATCGACATGATTAACAGACGAGCAACAAAACTTCATGGTTCTGATAAATAGCGCGTCAACTTCCTTCTCCTTTACGAGGGTTGCACTCATGGGGATGAATTGATCCAATCCAATCACGGTAACTGATCGCATATTATTGTTCTTGATGTGAGTATAAAGGTCTTGGTTGGATGTGGCTGAATAACGCATATTACAACCCAGCTGGTCTGCTGATTCATCTGACAACATATTCCACTCGGTGCTCGAGAGAACTTGTCCGTGTATTTTGCCATTATAATTTTCTTTTGACGTGTCTTTGTGAGATTCACTTTGACACTCACATACATGCTTATGAAACAATTCTTCAGATCTAACATTTTCATGTGATGTGAATAAAGGTTTTGGGATTTCACTTTCACACACATCAGACTCTAGCAATTGTGGAAATCGAACACTTCCATTTGAAGTAAAACAGAGAGCAACCGAAAGTTTACCTGAAATATCCGATGATTCACCGTTAAACCCTAATGATTCATGAGAATCCTCCTTGACTTGTTTTTCTTCGTCAACAATCGGATGCGCTTCTTCTTTTTGTGAAACTGATTTCTCCAACTCCTTATCTTCTTGTTGACAAGTACGTTTAGTGACCTCTTCTTCAACGGGATTATTATCAAAGATTGGTGTTGTGCATCTCTTAGTTGATAGTTTGGGTATAATTTCTTTACTGGGCACAAGTATTATACGTAGATTGCTCCATAAGAAACTATAGATGTTGTGATAAGCATCATGACTACTTTTCTTATCAAACTTCCATGGTTCACCCAATAACAAGTGACAAGCATCCATACTAGTAACATCACACCAGATATTATCTTTATACTTGCTACCAATCGGAAAGAAAATCAAACAACGTTTGTTTACTATTACCTCGTTCCCAAGCCAAGAAAGCTTGTAAGGATTTGGGTGCGCCTTTGTTTCCAGCTTGAATATCTTTACGACTTCTTCATCAACAAGATTCTCGCAACTGCCTGGATCGATAACAAATTGACAAACTTTTCCCTCGATCGTACATGTAGACTGGAATAGATCGTTACACAACCCTGTGTCGCCTTCTTCTTTACGTGAGCACCGTTTAGGTTGAAATTTTTGCGAATTTTTGGGAAGTTCATACGACAACTTATTAATCTTGAGTAATGGTCTAATAAACATATTTTGTAACCCTAGGTTCGAATCTAGCTCTGGTAACCAACTAATGCAGCGGATATATATATAAAAGAGGGTAAAAAGAAAGGTTTTGTTCAGACTTCAAATACTCCTAAGAATACCGACTATGAACAATGATCCAGACTTCGTAATTCAAGAGAATCACAACTATGGATATAATGATTATTTATACCTCAAGGTTAACCCGACTATAAATAATGATCAAAAGTAAACTTATGCAAAGTTTAACAAAAGAAATATTTTTAATTAATCAAAAGCTGTATTTTACAATGACTTGACGACCCTTAAATAGACTTGAGATAAAACCCTAGCTTGCTAGCTAAGAAAAGATAGGATAAACTCTAAGAAATATAAAACCCTAGCTTGCTAGCTAAGAAAAAGGTAGGATTAACTCTAAAAAATATAAAATCTTGTTTCCTAAGATATCTATCCCCTTTAGGCACATTCTTTTTTTTTTTATCAGGCAAAACTTCCCATGGCAAAGGCACACTGGGAAGTAATTTTATTAAAAATCAATCAAAAAGAAGAGGGGGGCTAGGCCTGACCTCAAAGACAAGAGAAAAAGAGAAAAAACAAAAGCATAAAAGAACAACAAAAATACAATCAGCGAAATCTATAAACCGGCAGGCTAGACCTGTTTATTCCCAA
Organism: Papaver nudicaule; assembly: GCA_023529015.1. NCBI lineage: Eukaryota > Viridiplantae > Streptophyta > Magnoliopsida > Ranunculales > Papaveraceae > Papaver > Papaver nudicaule. The sequence goes on along the minus strand of JAJJMA010204033.1, from coordinate 6,743 downwards.
ATTATTTCTCAAAAAGGTTGGAGGATTGTGCCACCATCTAGACTCCACAGAAGCTCCGTGTTTAGCTAAAAGATCAGCTACTGCATTGCCCTCGCGAAAAATGTGGGAGAATTTAAACTCAATAGAGGAGATAAATCTCATACAATTAGACCATTGTATGGCAAGCTTCCAAGGAATGAGCTCCGGGTTTTGAATAGCTGCAATAATCGTCGTAGAATCACATTCGAACCAAAGCCTACGAAGGCCTCTAGACTGCGCGATTCTGAACGCGTATATAACACCCCAGTATTCCGCTGCCATGGAATTGTCATTGCCAATGGACTGAGCAAGGCAGCCTCGAACTAGGCTATTGTGGTCTCTAAACACCACACCACAACCAGCAAGGCCAGGGTTTCCGAGAGAGCAACCATCTACATTCACTTTGATCCAACCAAAGTTAGGTGGATGCCATTTCACTTCAATAATTCTTGGAGCTCTTGGAGGACGACGTTGTAATTGGAACACCTTTAAAATCTCCAAATCCTTAGAAGTGCCAAAAGAGAAACCTTTTACATTTCTGCCTGATTCACTAATGAGAGTCATTAGTTGTTTGATGGCGATCAGAGGAGGTGTAGCTGTGTGTTTAAACCGCAGTCTGTTTCTACAATCCCAAATGAGCCACACACAATTCACGATAGCCACCCATAATAGGTTCTTAACCTGTGAGCAACCTGTAAAACCTCTAACTGAAGAGAATAGGTCAGTTATGGAGTTAAGGTTAAGGTGATGCTGAAATACCTGCGAGATCCAACTCCAAAGCGAACTAGCAAAACTGCATCCAAAAAATAGATGCTGCTGAGTCTCCATGCAAGAAGGAGCAGGGCACAGATTACAGCAATTTGCTGTGGAAATACCAGGAAAGCGTAAAGTGTCGTCTGTCGCGACTCTTCCATGAAGTAGCTTCCAGACTGTAGCTGCCCGTCTAGGTGGGGTCTTTACGCACCAAAGGTCTTTGAAATCAGTAGAGCTTGGTGTCGTAGGTCTGCAGAAATCAAACGCAGATTGCATTGAGACAGTACCGCTATTACTCGCTGTCCAAACTAACTTGTCCTTCTCATGGGGAGCAAAAGAGACAACGTTAACTGCTTGCTTGATGGAGCTCTCAATCTCCGGCATATACGAAGGGAAAACCCATTTACCATTGACGATGAAATCTGCCACCAAATTTTGCATATTTGAGGTGTCAAGGTTAAGGAAATCTCCTATGGAGGAACCTAAAGAAACACACCAATAATCATTCCAGAAATCTACACTGAAGTGCCATCACCAATTAACCAGAGAGAGTTAGACTGTATGATGGACCATTGATCACGAATCCCAGGCCAAATCGAAGATCTTTTGTAGTAAGAACAATTCAAGAACCTTGCTTTAATGAACACAGACCAATAAGCATTTCCAGTTATGATATTCCAGGCCATTTTCATTAAGGCGGCACGGTTAATGAACAATAACGGTTTAATATTCAGCCCTCCTTCATCGTAGGGAAGACACAACTTTCTCCAAGCAACCGTGGTACATTTCCTTGTCGAAATATCTCCAGACCATATGAAATTCCGCATCTACCTCTCAAGAGTGCGAATGCACGTTCTAGGCCATTCATAGATGTGAAAACTGTAGAGGGCAGAATTGTTGATCACAGACTTGACCAGCTCCACTCTTCCCAACATAGACAGCGAGTGACCTTTCCAAGTAGCAAATTTTAACTTGATCTTGTCCATAATAGATTGGATGTATCTCTTTCTCGGTTTTCCTGTGAAGATGGGTACACCAAGATACCTAAAAGGAAGTGTACCAACAAGAATCCCATAAGACGCAACAAGATTTGCAGCTCTGTCAGTGATGTGCATGCTTGCATATAATGTGCATTTAGACAAATTGATACGTTGGCCAGAGCAGTCTCCATAAGATTGAAAGACCTTCATGATGTTATCGACATCTCTCTTTGTGCCTCTGCAAAAAACCATGATATCATCAGCGTAGAGAATGTGAGAAGGAGAAACTGCGCCTCTCGGAGAAGAGATATGGTAGACTTTTCCCTGAGCAAAGAGTTTGGAAATAGCACAGCTAAGAACATCCTCAGCGAGGCAAAACAAAATAGGCGAAAGAGGGTCGCCTTGGTGGACACCCCTAGTGCAGCTGAAGTAGCCCATGGCTTTTCCATTAACAACGACAAATAATTTAGCAGAATGGAGAATCGTGTTGATCCAGTCCACAAAACGAGAGCAAAAACCAAAGGCAGTGAGAGTCTGAAGAAGAAAGTTCCAGTCTAGAGTGTCGAAGGCTTTGCGAATGTCAAACTTGAGAGCAATATTACCCCCATAAGTTTTGTAGTCGAGAATATTTATTGCTTTGGAAGTGAGAGCAATACATTCAAAAATACTGCGGCCTTGGATGAAAGCACGTTGCTGCGGAGATATGATGCGAGAGACAATTGGACTGAGTCTATCAGCAAGTATTTTCCCAATAATTTTGAAGTGGAAGTTACCCAGAGCAATTGGGTGGAACTTCTCTATAGAGTTGGCCCCAGGTTCTTTAGGAATTACGATGATGTGAGAAGCATTAGCATTTGGGACAAGCCATCCGTTCTCAAAGAAAAAACGAACAGAATTAAGCACATCGACACCCACTATGTCCCAAAAAGAGGTAAAGAAAATGCCTCCAAAGCCATCTGGACCAGGCGCACCATTAGCGTTCATAGCAAATACTGCACTCTTGACTTCATTCATATCTGGAAGTAAAGTAAGAGAGTTATTTTCCTCAGAGGTGACAGAATTCTGGATATGCGACGTAATAAAATCATCTGTCACAGTGTCAGGAGCAGCATCATAAAGATCCTGGAAATAATTGAGAATATGATTAGATATATCTTCATGAGAAGTCAGTAGCTCGTCATTTGCAGCCAAGTGAGTTAACCGATTTGTAGAAGCTCTAATCTTAGCATGTTTATGGAAGAAACGGGTGCAAGCATCACCGTCTTTAACCCAAAGAAGCCTGGATTTATCTCTCCAGAAATTCCGTTGAATGGTGAGAGTTTCAACCATTTTATTTGAAGCCTCTATTTCCAGGATGTGAAGCTCATCAGAATATCCCTCCATGGCTATTTTAGTTTGGATGGCGTCGAGCTCTTTGGTGGCATTATCAACAGCCAACTGAACATCCCCAAAGACCTCACGATTCCAAGTCTTTAGCACGCTCTTAAGATTCAACTTCTGCATAAGAATGTACAATGGGCAGCCATAAAATTGAATTTGCCAAGCTAGTTGGATTACCTCTCTCAAACCTGGGTGGTGAAGCCACATGCTCTGAAATTTGAAAGAAGAAGCAAATCTTTTATCGCATTTGGTTGCTTCAAATAGAAGGGGAGGATGGTCCGACTTTACTCTAGGAAGAGTAGTACAAGTTGAGGAGTCCCAATGAAAAACACCGTTCTATCAAGGCGGAGCTCCGTATGATGACCACCTTTACGACCATTCGTCTAAGTATAAACAGCTCCCTTAGTATCTAAATGATGCAAATCATTAGCTTCCGAAAACAGCAGAAACTCTTCACAAGAAGTTTTATTAGGTGGAGGGCCAGTGGATTTCTCATGAGCCCCTAAAACCGCATTAAAATCCCCAATGACACACCAAGGACCTTTATACGTAGAGTGAAAAACCGCCAAGTCTTGCCAAAGCTGACGACGAGTAATATGGGAAGTACAAGCATAGATACCCGTGATATAACAAAGTTTGCCATCCAAGTCTACTTCATAAGAGATCTGTTGAGAGGTATTGGAGACTACTTTAGGGACCAGTTCAGTAGCACAAAGACACCACAGATTTGGCAATAAAGAGTCTCTAACATTAGTAGCTACCAGCTTCAGATTAAGAGAGTTCCAAAAAGAAGCATGAATAGAAATAAAATCAACCCAAGGCTCTGCAATGAATACGAAGTCAGGGTTAAACTTACGACAATGATTAGATAGAACAATTTGCGTGTCATCATTGCCAATGCCACGCAAGTTTCAGTAAAAGACTCTCATTGGGTAACCGGCAAGTTATTCCTTGGACGCATGTTCCAAGGTACATTCTGCATATCGGTTTGACCCTTTTTAGCTCTTTGTCTTGCTTTTTTCTTTTGAGATTTAGAGAGGGCTTTTTGAAAAGGATCCTCTTCTTCATTATGCATATCGCTGTTTGTAGTGGCTTCATTCTGCAAAGGAATCATATCCTTAGCACCATCATTCTGAGATAGAGAATCCTCACTATCACTATCTGAGTGAATACTGACATGGTCTTCATCTATTTTTTCAGCACAATTGGAAGAAATGGATGCACCATCTACGTCAGAAGTATTATTTTGGGACTGTGAAGTATGGTTGGCTTCATTTTCTGTTGCAGTATGGTTGGCATTATTTTCTGTTGCAGTATGCTTGCCTTTGTTATCCATGGAAGAATTTTTTTGGGGCTGTGAAGCATGCTTGGCTTCATTATCTGATGAAGTATTTGTTGAAGTAGAGTTATCCTCACCAGGGGTGATTTCATTCTGCTTAGTGACCTTCTCATTGTCTCTATCAGTCTTTTTAGGGACATAAACTAGCTTCTTCTGAGGCATTGCACCTCTGTCAACATAAATTTCCTTTCCGGACTTCTTTTTACAGTCACTTTGAACATGTCCAATTGTTTTGCAACGGGCACAGTAAAGTGGGATTTTTTCATAAGCCACAGAAGCGAAAAACTCATGATCTTTACGTTCCACTAACACTTCCGTTAGACGAGGTTGTGAGAGATCAATCTCTACTAATACACGAGCAAACAATCCAAAACGTCTTGTTAAGGTAGCATTATCAATAAACAGGGGATCACCAAGTGCACTTGCAATCTCAAATAGGGTTTTAGATCTCCAGTATTCATAACCAAGGTCATAGATTTTGACCCAGACTTGATCTAGAGATTGATTTTGATTATAAGGGTTGAAATCAGGAACCCATGTACGAAAGTGGAAGATACCAGGCTTCAGATTACACGCACCTGATGAACGGACATATAACATATCCTCCTCGCAGGAAAACTTGAAGCAGAAGAAACCTTTACCCAGAGGAGATACAACTCATGGCCTGAGATTCCAGAGGGTTTGGAGTTTCGATTGTATCTCTGTAACTTTAATAGGTGAAGAACCTTTAGGAAGGACAAGACGGCCAATCAGACAATTCTTGCATTCCTGAACACCCATTTGATACTCTTCTTCAGTAATACGAATAGAAACATGAGATCCATTGAATCTAGGTTTAGCTAGCTTCTCACTGTCTATATCAAGAGTTTTGAAAGATGAGACTTTGCTGGCGTAAGATTCACCAAGAGGTTTAATGATATTTGATATATCATTATTGGGTTTAGTGATGTTATTTGCGTTAAGAGCGACAACATTAGAAATAGTAGAGAAAAGAGCAAGAAAATCCCAAGGACAGTAGGTAGTATCCTTAGGAGATGAATCATAGTTGGATGAAGGATGAGGTGAGGAAGACGACGCCATGGAAAACCCTAGAATCGCCTGAAGTTAGCTCCGGAAAACTCGGTCATTTTTCCATCAAGACCCTTTAGGCACATTCTCACTTTAATTAAACTCTTAAAAAAGACTTCTGGACTCCTCTAAAAATACCCTAATTAATAAATCCGATTTTGTGTTTTTTCAACAGATTTGTTGAAACGGTGACTTCCAGAACTTCGAGAACGTCGAAAAAATTTCTTAGTCTCGGTATGTTCTTTAACTTGTTTGGGTCGTGACCAATGATTGAGTTGATTGGTCTTTTTGATGTCACCGATTTCTTTGAGAATTTGATCTAGCTTTTGTTCAAGATCAACTATTTCTTTATTCTCAAAGTGTTTTCTTGATCTTGTCCCAATAGTTTTATTCGTTTTGCAAATTTGACAGATCATAGATGCATCTTTGGTGTTTTTTACGTTGGTGACAGATGTCTCAACGTTCTTGGCTTTTTGCATAAGAATAGTTGCAATATTGCCAATAGATGCAGTAATTGTTTGAAACACAACGGATTTGTGTATTTCATCTTTTAGGAGTGCAATCTCTCCTTTCAATTCTGATATTTTTTCACACACCATGACTAAGATCGATTCATGTTTTGATTCCTCACAGGGAGTAATTTTTGAACAGGAATCAGAGGTTATCATGGATATATGATTGACAAGTCGATTAACCTTGTGCTTTAGACGAGTAATCTCAGAAGTTTGAAAATTCATATGATTAATAAGTCCATGGCTTTCCTTTTCAGCTTCTCTATCAGCTTCTGAATCAGAATCATCAGAGAGGTTAAAAGGTGTTAGGGCATTGTCCGGTCAAACCCACTAGCGTTGGTATGTCAAGCTAGTTGTCAGTTTTAGGTGTCAAAACTCAATTCTTGATTTAGCCTACTAGAGTTTAGATTTCGGAATTGGGATATAGACAAAGTAGTAGAGACCTTGAAGACGAAGACTGTGAAGACAAAGAAGACATCAATTATTCTTCATCGACAAAAGGTTAGTAGGAGTTATGACTTTATGGATATTCTTCTATTCTACTTCATCTATTCTTTCGAAATATAGTCGACTACTTTAGTAGTGATAATAGCGATTGAGATCGTATTCTTGTGTAACGTGGCCTTGTGTCATGACCAGTGTTTGATCCCACAAATACTGTGAGTACAAGAATGAATGAGATAGATTCGGTGC